>JAUZNJ010027462.1:0-16607 GCA_034780135.1 Jordanella pulchra | reverse complement strand
GTTGGCTACAGACCTTACATTTCTGAATAATATGTGCAAATGCAGTCACAGGAACATCAAGCTGCTTGGAGATAGTCCACTGCCTCTAGTCCATGTTGAGTGTGATACACACCATGCAGGCAGATTGGAACCACCTTCAACTTTTAAGAAGGAGCACTTCCCCCGAGGCAGACACTGGATGGTTAATGTTCCAATCACTGTACAAGTCTTAGCACCAGTGTAATTCTAAGATACAAACCAATCTACCTCAGCATCTCCGTTTCCCACACCACTTGAACTTAGCACTCTGCTCTTCCCCCTTCAGTGACTGTTGCTACCTGCGTCTGCCGGTACCCCTGGACCTGGCCCCGTTGCAGTTCTGTCCGTTCATTGTTATAATAATAAACCAACTTTAACTGATTTCTCTCTCCTGTCGTGGTGTTCTGCATCTGGGCTAAGAGTATAAAACCCGTCATGACAAAAACAGATTTTGTAGTTAGGGTTACGGTAAAGTATAGAGATAAATTTGAATTCATTTTTTAGACTCCACTTTTTAGTTTTAAACTTAGTGTTTTGAACTTTGTCTTGCCAGTGTTTTTCCTTTCTCCTCCAACCAGGATGAACACATTGCCAAATATTTAAATAAGATGACAACATCATCTTGTGACTGTTTTACAGATTTTAAGGTCAATCAATAGCAAAATTCCTTATTCCATACAAGAATTAAATGCTTGTTTTTTTTTTTATTTAGAAATGTTAAAAATGTTAAAATGTTGAGACTCAGGTTAACAGAGCAATACTAAAGTAACTGGACCAAGACTCCTCTTTTTTGGAAATCAAGATATAGTCATTCTAGTTTCCAATACGCTACAAACTTGACCAAAGAACATAAGCTAAATCTTTTTGAAATCAGCCCAGTTGTCTGCTGATATCTGTACGCTGTAACTCCTCTGTCCGTCGTTGTCTGACCACCATCCCTCTCATGTTTGAAGACATTTTTTGTTGTACTACTTCACCTGAAATTTTTGAAATTTAAACAAAAAAAACTGGAACTGTAGGTTTTAGTTAATAAAAAGGTCTTTCAAAACCGAGGGTAAAATAAATAAATGGTCATTAGTTAAATGGTTATAACCTGCTTAATACCAGGGGCTTTTGCCTGTTATTTAAGGTGTGGTCCTGGACCGGCTGTTAAAAATCCAGGTGCTTCCCAATTTAGACTATGGTTTTAGCAGAATTATTACCATTAACCAATACAGTGTCTCTGTTAATTCGTCTGTTACCCAAAAGGAATGATTCTGGCCTGAAAGATAAATCATTCACCATAGAAATAAATACAAATGACTACGTGTTAAAACAATGGTACATTGTTTTACTAACAATCACTAAAACTAACACAGTACTAAAAATAAGCGCAAGTAAAACTAGAACAAAAAGGAAAATGGGATTTCAGAGTCCGTTCAAAAGTTTATGGAAACTATTCAAGCTTTGGAGTTTAATGGATTCAAAATTTCCTTTAAAAATAGCAGCTCAATGTGAAATAGACTGTGATGCGGTCCGACAACTGAGGTTTTATTCAGTTTTACAGTGAATAATGAAAGAAAAGGGGGCTAGCTTACCAACGAAGAATTAGCTTACCATGTGGGGTAGCTTGAAGCTGGGGATGATAGCCACAATATTCAGACAGTTACCTAGTTCGACACAATCAAAAATCGAAAATCAGAAAGCTTATCGTACACACACACAAATCAACATTTATCTACCTTAATCCTAAACCCAAGCAGAGCTATTATTTAATGTATCAGATAGAAAGTCTGGAGGGAGGAACTTTACTTTCAGCTTGGTGTTGGATGGAAAGGCTGTCGGTTGGCTCATAGGCTCAGAAACCCAGTCCGGTCCAGTCCAGTCAATTCATCCGCAGGCTCTTCTTGAAGAGAATTGGATAAATACGATGCAATCATACTTCAACTGTGCAGGGGTTAGTGTTATAACTCACAGCCTTGAATGGAGCGTCGAAACAGGCTCCCCGTTGCTTGTTAGTGGTTAGCCGTTAGTGATACCACCAAGCACTTAAAGGTCCAGCAGCAGGACAGCAGCTTCAGGCGGTCCTCATTTGTAGTTAGGCCCAGCTTAACGAGTGGCAGCTTTGGATATAGCGATGCGGCCCAAGCTGCCAAAACTGGATTTCATCTGCTATGCAGGCATTTAGAACACTGTGTCCGACTCGGTTTGGATCACAGAAAAACACTAAATTCAGCTTTGAACGCAGGCAGGCTGTCTTTACTTGATCCAGCGAATCCAAACTACTTCTTTTCCGGAGGTGTTTGGTTGCTAACCGGGTTAGCTTCAGCTGAATATTGGTGTCTCACCTATCTCGGTTGAAGCGGGTGGCTGGAAGAGGAAGTTGAATCTTGGGGCCTCACTTTTATCACCTAGGTTGCAGGATGTGATGTCAGAAGAGTGTCCTCTTTTATTTAATCCTTCCATTTAATCTCAACATTTTTTTATGCAGTTCCTTTACAATTCCTTTGGGAACAGTAGTTTAGAAATCAAACAGGAAGTAAAAATGTACATTATAGGCACCAAGAGGGAAACTTTGTTTGTTTTATTAAATTCTATGTTCAACTGAACAGGATGTAATGCCGTGTTGAGGTTCTACTAGTGAATATGTATATGTTGTTCTTTTTTGTACTTACCTTTTAGCCAATCACTATTTGTGGTAGAAATAATCTGAAATGAATTTATTAATTCATTCATCTGCTTCTAGAATTGTAAAATTGTGCCGCACTCCGGTATAACAACACATTCTGACTCTCCATGATATTGCAAAATTGAGCTAGCATAATGTTAGCAAAGGAACCAAGGAGAAGGCTACAGACTAATGTTTATCAAGTGCTGGGGATCACAGTGTTAGCAATGGTACCTTTTGCAGATTCACATATGCTATAAAATCACATGAGAGGCGATGAAAAGCTTGTGCATTGCTTTTTTATCTTTTGTTTGATCTTAAATGACAGCGTAATTGGCTCTTCTAAAGATCTGCTGCTGTTCTGAGCAACAGGCTCAATTTGGACTAAACACCTACAATAATGAGTTTTAATGCTAAATTTTTTTCTCACTCATCAAATGGTATTATCAGGGACATATCAGGGGGACAAATTTTGCCAGGGACAGGTTGTCTAAAACACAGACTATCCCTGAAAAACTGGAGCATCTGGTCTCCCTACCGTACTGAAGCGTTAGCTACAGTGCTGTAAACTTTCTTGGTTAAATATTCTAGTCCTTATCTTCAGTGTTTGCAAAATGACCATTTAACCTGCAAGAATGACATTAATGGAAGATGAAAGATTTACTAAGACCTGTTTATCACATCATATTACAGTTTGCTTTTTAAAAACATTCATTTTAAGTGTAATGACCAGTAAAGCCATTTTGATTCAAAGGGAGAAATCTGACTCTGTAACACAGACACTAACGCTGCACTGATCACTCGGTTAAAAGAGGGAGGAAAAGGTGCTGTGGGGAAGGCATGCCCAAGGAAGAAAATAAGTGGCATCCCGCAGAGCTTTCTAATTTCTTAGGGAGATTGACACCTGAATGTGCTTTCAAGCAGAAAACCGCTGGGTGGCAACACCCTGCCACCCCCGCCTCCAGCTTTCCCCCCTGTCTTTCACTCCAACACATTTATTTTCCACTCTCAAGGTCCCTGCTCTTTTTGCCATCTGACACCACATAATGCATCCATTCTAAAGAGACATTTTAGACCTCCAAACTGCACTTTATTATGTTTATATGTCGAGCAAGTTTTTTTTTTTTTTTTTTTTGCACATTTGCAAGGAAATAAATTGCCGGCCCATTTAAAAACAAGAAGAAACTTGTAGAGCGAGTCAGGAAAATTGCATTCTAGTTAATGGCATGTCGTTAATTATTCAGTCTGCCCCATAAAGTATTCAGGCCTCTGATTTTTAGCACATTATGTTTATTAGATCATGATGTGATTATGGTAATTACAGGGCAAGCGCTGTGTGCTTCTAATGCACTTTTGATGTCTTTTTAAGGAGCAGAAGTGTCAGTATTCTAAAAAGAGCACAAGATCACTTTAGTATTTACTCTGGGAAAAATCTTGACAAGTTGATTTGCATTCAAATTCACCAGAGCCCAACTCAATCCCAGTCTTTACCTATCATCCTGTTTGTGTTGTTTCATTTTCTTTCCCTTCTTGTAATATATTTAAACATCTCTGTTGTGTCCTTCTGCTGTTTTCCTCACTTTGTCCTCATTCATCACATGTCTTTACTTAAGGGGGGTTTCAGGGGGGACAGAAGAGCTTCACAGCAGGGCCTCCATTCAATTTGTCAACATCAGGATTTCAGACGCGATGTCTTAAAAGCCAACTCGAAGACCTCTTTTCGTGAACAAAAGGTGCAGCAGCAGAAATGTAAAATCCTACCTTTTCTTCTCACGCTGAGCTCACCTTTTCACCAGTAGGTGCTTTTCGGCACGCAGCTACATGAGGTTGCTTTCTTTTCAGAAGAGATGGCAGATAAAAGTAAGTGACAAACATTCACAGAGCCTCTTTACACAGCCTTGAGGCGGCACTATTTGTGTAAAAAGGTTTTTTTGAATAGTTTCCATGCAATTTCCTTTCTCAAGTTTCTTATTTTTCCATTCCTTCTTTCCACAGTGAACAGCACTAGAGCCACAAGACTAAATGCTTCCAGACGCTTGTTTTAGTTGCTTCTAAGAAACAAACCCTGTCTGATATTCTTCAGTTGTGTGATGAGTTGGCAGATAAAACCAACCAAAGATTTACACCCATTTTTTTAGGGGAACCTACAGCTGGATCATTGTTTGTGTTTAGAACTACACTGATTTGAGAAATCACTTGGTAACCAAATTTATGCTGTTGTTCTGTTAGACAAAGAGAAGAAAATAAGTACAAAATCGTTTTTAATGGATAATTAATTAAGACACAAAGCAAACCAACTTGGCCTCATGTTTTACATATAATTACCCTTTTTGTTAGGTCATGAATTAACAGTTAAACAAGTTCACCTAGATTTTTTGGCTTAGTTACACTTGTTGACTGAGGCCTGATGCAGCAATGAGGAATCAGAAAATTCCTTAAATTGAACTAATGAACAAAAATATCTTAAAAAGCAACAAAATACTGCAAACTAAATAAATTAAAAACAGGTAAGAAACAACAACCCTTTTCCACTGAAAACCCCGGGATGGAAAAAGTCATGAGAGTCATGATTACAAAAAGACAAAATATAGAACAGTGGCTTACTTTCCAAAATTAAACCAGGAGAGAATCAACCAGTTATTCAGGACATAACAAAAGAAACTGGAACAACATGTAAAGCAGACTTCGGATGGCTTTTTAAGATTTCCACGGCCCAAATTCTTGCTGTTTGTCAGGAACAGTTATTGATGGAACCATACTACCCCGTACCAGCATTTAATCAGGGCTAATGTTCCTCTATTTGTATTTAAAATAAACTTAAGTTTACTTTAATTAGACAGAAGGACAATAATTCAGAATTCTGAGCTCCATTTTTTAACCACGCTGATGCTCAATATGAACTTCATTGTGGTTCAATTGAACATGTTTACCTAATAAAGTGGCCGGTACTGTGACATTTTTAATGTGTGCATCTGAGTGTGTGTTGTCATCACTGTCTCTGCTGCTAATTTAGCTCTCCATATGGCTGGTGCAGATAGCTTTCTTTGGGTCATGTCTTGGCTCTGCTTTAATTAGCGGATTTGCCGCTAATAGAAGGAGCTAATTAACCAGGATTTGGGGTTTTTCCGTAGACACACCCGTCGGCACGCTGGCGCACATGCCTGCTGACATGTTTCTGACTAGGCGACAATGGGTACAACGGAAGTTGTAACCTTGGTAACGGTTTAAAATGGATTCCAGGGGTGGAATCGGTCTGGGCCAATTAGAGGGAAGACAGGGAAGAGGGATGCGGGGGGGGGTGCACACAGCTGTAGTGTCTGACTCCACACACACATCGTTGCATGCGCACACACCCACCCATGTACAGACACAGAAAGAGTGTTGCCCCAGGCAGTGTGAATATGACCACCGTAATCAAATCACCAACCCAACAGCACCACCACACCCAATAACAATAACTCTGCTCAAGGATGCAAATAATCTGTGCGTCCACGTACCTTATTATTTCAATCAATAATGGAGAAGCATCCCAACACACACTAAGACAGAAGAAAAAACATTCCTGTCACTAATGAGAACGTATCGCCTATTACAGTGGCCTGTGTGCATATTTCGTGGTCTGTGTTAATGTGTCTAGGCGGCTTTAGCCCCCTCCTTTTGCTTTTTTTTGAAAAGCAAAGAGATCAAAACGGGCCAACGGGGCTCAGAGGGCGTAAAAACTAATTTACTTTTTTTTTAAAGAAAAAGTAATTCTGCCAGTCTAGTTTTTCCATTTTCAATCCACTGTCAAGTACCCCCCCCCTCTCCACAAAAGCATAGTGCTGGAGAAGCAGGCCAAACGTTCAGAGAAAGCATCAGCGCTCACTCGCTTTTGATTCAGCTCTCACTGTGACCCCTGTGCTCCCTGATGAAATGGCCACAGTATTACTGCTGACTTTGTGATAAGACCCAGCTCCTGATGTCACACATTTGCAGCGCGGAAGAGTGGGCGGGGCAGGTTGTAGAGCAGTAAGTCTGACTATGTGTGTGTGTGTTTTTTCTTTTGCTTTTTTTCTTTGGGGAATCTGAGTGTTCCTCCGTGCGCTGATAAGTGTTGATAAGGGAACGTGTGTGGATGATTGCTGATTTGTGGCGGGGTGTCTCTAGTTAATGAAATCCTTTGTGTGTCTCTGATTGGCTCATCAATCAAACAGCAGTTCGCATATTACCCATAACCCCCTCTCTCCTCTCTCCAGGTGGTGGATTACAATGTGACGCATGCCCATGTATACACTCGTGTGACAAAACTGAAGGACAGAAAAAAGTCACATCTTTATAGGTAAAATCGTCACATACGCAGACGAATGTGTGTTTAACAAAAAGTCTGTAATGTATTTTTTAGCCCCTTTTTTAGTTCTGCCCAATTTACATTCAGTCCAAATAATTGCTTTAAGAAGGCACCTAACAGGTAAACTGCGTTCACTGTTTATTATATAATATCTATAAAGGTAGCTCTAGCCTTGAAACTCTTTATTACAGAGTATTTAAGGACATAGAGCTTTCTTAAGACCGAGTAGAGATATGTCAGCCGAAATGGTGTGAAATTCAAATCAAGGCTTGGTTAAAAAGAACCAAATACTGAAAATCCCTCAAATTCTGTCCATTATCTGAATAGGTATGGTTAAACCTCTGACCTATCCAGATTAACAAGTAACAGATCCAGAACCAAATCGGAAGATTCTCTCAATAAAATCATAAATATCTGCCCTTTATAAAATAGTAGGAGGTTTTTAAAGTTTAATTAAAGAATTTTTTTACAAAATGTGTGTAAGGAACTGCTCTGGTCAGATTTACTGTTAAAGTTCAGGATCTGCTTGTTCAATGTTTTTGAAGGTTACTTTTTGATGTGTCTAAACTGATTTGATTCCCTAAACCCTCGGTTACCACAACATCGCAAAGATCTGGTAGCCTAATGCTGAGGAATACTTTTCCTCAGCAGGGAAACATGACAAAGTTGATGAGAGAAGGGATTAAGATAGACAAAGCACAAATAATAATGATAAAAAAACTTTCAATGATTTTAAGACTTGAGACTTAAGTTTAAAGCATGTAAAAAGAATTGCAGCAGATTTTTTTGTTGGACTCCAATAACCAATGAAACAGCTCAGGTTGTATAAATTGCATTTCCACGTTTTCTATTAAACACCTTCAACAAATCCTCGCATCCATGTGAATGCATGATAAGATGCACACAGTAACGCTTTCTGCTACACACTCTGTATAAATACCCTACGGCCTAGCTAAAAGCTTCACATCAGTAGTTTCTCCACTGCTGCTGTCATCTTGATATCCATCCACACAATGAAAGACGTAATGAGACAGTGAATGCATCATCTGCATTAATCCCAGCTTGACTCAAAATGTTTCGGCTAAAGAGGGCAAAAGGAGGGGTTTGGGAGGAAAGAGGGTGGAGGCACAGAGGTACTGCTGCACGGGAAGGGGGGTGTGTTTGGGCGGAAAAGAGAAAAAGGAGGAGGTTATGGGAGGAGGAAAGAAGCCTTGAGGGACATCTCACCGCAGCTGCCTCAGGGCTTATGAGAAATACACACACCCCACACACACATATCAAATGAGATCAACAACAGCAGACACATGAATGCACATGAATACATGCTCACATGTGCACACATACATACAGAAAGGTCATGGACGACATGAAGTGAACGTTCGAAACGAGGACTGAAATATTAAAATATGGACTAAACTGGGGTAAAATCCTTATTCATACATAATTATGTCATGTGTAAATTTAACAGCTGAATTCCTACAGTACAAGAAAGGACGTAGAAAAAAGACAAGGAAAGGTTATGTTCATTGTCGTGTATTAAATCACTCTTTATTCCTTGGTATTCTGCTACCCAGGATACAGAAGGGATCTTAATAGTCCTGGTTGCTTCCATACAAGTTCTTGTTTTAAACATTTTTAACTCAAAAATTCTTTTTTGCTCAACGAAGGTATGATCTCTTTAAGAATCCACTTTTTAAAAACTGCAATCCTTTGATTTAACCAGTGTAAAAACTGTGTTTTTGAGATAGGATAATAGCAAGGTGTCTATAGACTTTAAGACTAAATTTAAAATTATATTTTTTTTATCCTTGGGTTTATGAGAGCAATTTTTTCAATGTTGTATATATTCTAAAAGGCTTAAATCAATAATCTGAAATTGATTGTAACAGATTGAAAATGAAATGAAACGCTCAACTAAACTAACTGAATTTATGAGATTGTGAATTACCAACATTACAAACATGAGAAAAATCTAAACGTATAAAAGAAAAAAAAAGCCTTTTTATAAAAAATGTTTTGAAGAAGTGCTGGCATCTTGTAGTGCTGTGATGCCACAGGGTTGGTCGGTTCTGAGTTGTTTATTGAATACATGCAAATACTATACCTCACAACTTTAATAGATTTAAGAAATGTGTTACGGGGGAAGGAACTGGAAAGCCACTTGAGTGTCTAAATCCCATTACTTATGTTTTCAAGCACATTCTCTTATTGGCATTAGGGATGTTTAACACAAAATTCAACATCTCTCTTAGAAATGTGAAATTTGGCTTGTAAAAAGTCACAGGGATCTTTAAAACCACAACTCTAATGGGTAGAGATGTAATGAGATCTCACAGCACAAGTAACTGATTAAACATAGCACCATATATTTCATTCAAACAAAGTGTATAAGTCATTGTCAGCATGTGACTTCATCTGGTGAGGTTATGTTTATGTCAATCCTATGAGTCCTGGATATGAAGGTAAATGCTTTCAGCTTGAAATCATTTACTGAGTTCCTCAGTTGCTGGTCTGATGCTGATGTGGTCAGTAAATAAAGGCTATTTAGGCTGATTTGTTTAACCAGATTTTTTGTGAACTTGAATAGGAAATTTAAAAACAAAGAATGGTAAAAGTAAGGGCTTGATAAAGACATGCCTGGTAAAGGGCAATACACAGCAGTGACAAGACATATTCATGAAAAATTATGCCACTATCATTTTCTGTCTAAAACCTCAAGCATGCTGTTCATGGTCAGTAATGGATGCTCCACGACTGCTTTCTAAAACATTAACTCTTTGGAGAAAATCATGAATATTATAATGAGCGGAAGACGACGGATCCTGTAATCCATCCTGGCTCATGTATCTCTGTGCTAAAGGTGTAAGCTGACGCACATTAATCAATGAGACGCACCACAGCACATCTGATGTGGATTACACTTAATTGTTTGCTACTAATGATTCTTCATTCGCCAGTTCCTTATTTCCTATCCTAAAGGGTCATTTTACAGTTTTCATGGGTCGCAACTGCATTGGATCATCTGTATTTCAAACTCTAATATGCTGAGACTAATTAAGCCCAGACTGTACTCATTTGCATTGAATATAAAATCTTTAAAAGACATTGGAAGATTTGCCTTCTGTCAATGAATAGAAACAGGGACGGTAGCAGGTATACTTGCTCATTTAATTATGGTGAAACCAGCATTGGGTTTAATCTGGTTCCATAAGCAGAAAGTATTGTTACCATCCCTCTAGTGACATGAAATGTAGTTATTACCATCTACATATCATAAACTGACAATACAAATAAAAAATGCACTTGCAGCAATTCAGCAGCTGGCATTATTTTTAGAAGAAAAAGTTAAAAAATTTACCAACATTAGAAAATGTTTGGTCAGATAAGTGAGATAGGAGAGGAATTGCTTGGAGTGAATATACATATGAAAAAAACTTTCACAACATGGGATATTTTAAAATGTTTCTGCACAGAAAACAGTCATTTCATAAGCTTAGAAAAGATAAAGCCCTATTTGACAAGGTCAAGATAGGTCATTATCAGAAACCAGTCACAATGAGGATAACACATATCTTTAAACCTGAGTAAGCCTATGAGAAAACAGTGGGAGAATTGCAACATATCTGCCTGGAATAAGAACTGACAGGTGAGGGGAATTGTAGAAGTTAAGACGTGATCTGGAGGAGCATAAAACTGTCAGATAAAGCTGAATGTCTGCTAGGCAGAGAGGTAAACTGACACAGAAGAAAATTGCAGTAGGGTTCCTGTGAACGGTGTCGATGCACAGTCTTTGTAGAAGAGTCGTCAAATGGAAACCTTATCTGCAACCTCATCAAAAAATAAAAACTGATATAAGTGAGACTGGAAACAAATCCTGTTGACAGACGAAGCTGAAAATTAGTTGCAAAAACCAACAGTATGGTTAGGAAAAAAAGGCTGTAGAGCTTGATGAGATGACGATCCTGCCAACTGTTGTGTGGAAATTTTCTGCTTCACAGTAGTTTGACAGGCAGCAGTGGTGGAAGCATTATACACAGGACCAGATTTCATTAACCATCAGAAATTCACTTGAAAAAGTAAAACAGTTAAAACAAAAAAAGTTGATTTATACAAAATATAAAAAAAGTGAAAAAAAAGTAGGGAAATGCTGTATTTGCAAAACAGAATAAAAATAATGATCTCTGTTGTGATAGTGTAGAAACCTGGACCCTACAGTTAGTTCTAACAAGTCTAGAGCTCTAAGGATGATTATTAGGTTATTTTTGAAGAATACACAACAGAAAGGATTATTTCAAAACAGCTGCAGAAGTTCTTCATGCTTAATATATTATATATTATAAATATATTATCTTTTATAAATTCAGGCATTTAAAAATTTAGATTCTATCAAGTTTTACTTATATTAAAGAATAACTTAAATCAAATCTGCAAACCGTGAGCTACCTGGAAAAAAACATTTATTAAAGCACCTCCTTCAAGAACATTCATGAAGATTTCTCTTTTTGTGTAAATTCTGTAAAGCATTCACACCAACGAGATCCTCGTTTTCTTTTTCTCTTTGCTTCAGTACCTTTTTGACCTGAACTACTTTGCATACTTTGTACTATTACAACCAATCAAATTTTACAATTTTCACTTCACTCTAGATGCTGACTCATTACAAGACGTGCAGTAGAACACTGACTGGTTGCTCCACAGACGGATTAACTCCTCATTGCATGAGGTAAGCAGCACTTTCACTTAAGCTCCATTTTTGCAGGAAATGCAACTTTTTCTAGTCTTAAACTATAACTTGTTTTTATGAAAACTAGCTTTGCATGAAAACTATGCCACTAGTGAGCCTGCATATTTATATTTATCTATGTCACTTGTGTTCCAGGAGGGCTAGCAAAACAACCTTCATTTTCAAAATGCAAGTTTTTAAGGTTTTGAATTATTTTTGATGTGCAGTTTATGTCATACAGTCACTTAATTAAAAAAGAGATACAGAAAACCTGTACCTGGCAGAAGCTATCCCTGATTTTACTCTCTTATTAGGGAAGGCATGTAAGAGTGCAAACTAAGGCTGTTGTTCATATAACAATAGCTTTTATGAAGCGAGTTAGACAATCAAAAAACATGTATGTATCATTAGACAAGGATGGCAGCAGTTTTTCTGTTAAAATAACCAACTTCTAAAGTCTATCTTTTACTTTCTAACTGGATATTCTTAGATTTTAATGATTTTAAGGGGATATGATTAATCTTGCATCTCTGTTTTTAAATAATGGAAGTTTGATAGAAGAGGAGAGATGGAAAAAAAAGAAGTCTGATCAAACAGTTGAAACAAGAGAACAAAAGTGAACTCAGAAAAAAAAAGTTGATCAGAGAGGAGGAAACTATGAACAGTGATAAAAGAGTAAGAAAACAGCACAAACAAGTACTCTATTACTACTAGCCTAGTATTACTTTTTTTTTTACTATATTCTAAGGAAATGCTAACACCAATGAAGAGAGAAAAATTCCAACTGTCACAATGTTTTTTATTGCTTAAAGAGGGCTTTCTGGGGTTTTCAAATGATAGTGCTACCTGTGGCCAAAACACAGAACTGCAGCACTCTTCTGCTTGTTCTTGTTACCTGGAGTTCCCATTGGGGTCTGAGTCGAGCTGGATTTATCTTGAATATTATGCACTGATTGTTTCCTAGATCGGACACATTTAACACGGATGTGTTTGATGTTTTAGTCATAAAGGGTGAAATAAAAAGGCAATTTTAAAGATATTTTTCAGTAAAACATACATAATGTCTGTTTAGGTATGAATAAATATGTAAAAATAAATTAAGGAATCAGCCAAGAAGAGCATCTGTGGTTCTGTGAGGGCTCCTCTGTCTAAAGGGCCACCTTTTGTCCTCTTTCGATTAGAGTTCTGCTACTCCAAATCAGTGACACAATTTCATTACAATTTCTATTATCAAGCGTGTTTCTTTATTTTATATTAATAACATTTTTTAAGCGCTGTATGGTGGCGCAGTGGTTAGCGCTGTTGCCTTGCAGGAAGAAGGTTCTGGGTTCGGTCTTTCTGCATGGAGTTTGCATGCTCTCCCCGTGCATGCGTGGGTTCTCTCCGGGTACTCCGGCTTCCTCGCACAGTCGAAAAACATGACTGTTAGGTTAATTGACATCTCTCAGTTGTCCCTACATGTGAGTGTCTGTGCGCATGGTTGTACGTTCTTGTGTGTCTATGTGTTTCCTTGCGAAAGACTGGCGTCCTGTCCTGGGTGTAACCTGCCTTACGCCCATAGTCTGACATTTCTTTATCTTCTATGTCCTTCTGACTGAAAGCAATAGTTAATTTTAATTTGTACAAATTGTCAATCAATTTGAAAATAATAACTTAAAAAAATATTTGGATAAAGGATAGGTTTTTACCCTGGTTTGTGTCTTTTCCATTTGTCCATGTGTAGCAAATGGAGGCCTAGCTTAAAATGAATAAAGCTAATTTTATCCAGCAGTCTTACTGCTTAGTTGTGACCTTCTCACTACTTCAGAAATGTAGTTCCAGCTCAATGCAACATTTAACAATTTTAATTCAAAAAAGATTAAATAAAAGGACATACTTATACTGAAAACATATTGTATTTTAGATCTAACATTAAACACCTACATTGAATTTTCCTTTATGTCAGGTCATTGCATGCCCTCAAGGGACATAGCTGACTTCATCTCATGGATGTTGCAAATTCTAACAATTTATTACCTGCAAAGGTGTTGCTGTGTTACTTCTCAATTCATATACACTAATGGTACTTGGTTCAAAATGTGAAAAACTTTCACCATAGATTGTATCAACCTTGTGCCAAAATAATTTAATATGATTTATGGTAATGAAGCTTGACCTTTTTATTTAAATGTACATGTATTCAAAAAGTTCTCCTGAAGTATGTTTTGGAACCATATAAATTTTTGTTTGTGAACGATAATAGCACCAGACAAAGTATGTGTAGCGCTACTGCATATTGCTGCCATTCCAATCCCTCCAACGTGACTGCATTAACACTTAATTTGACATAATGATGCAGTTTTTTATTTTATTTAACCTAGTATCCAAAATGCAAACAACCGGTTTAAAAGGGTTTAAGACTTCTTCTGTGGTTATTTGTCTTTGGTTTTTCACAGATAACAGTATAAGAACTCAAAAACCCAATTCAAAAACAGTCTCAAGTATAACTCCAAAAGGGATTCAACCCTAAAGTTGTGCCACATCATCTTCTTTCTTCTCAATATAATCTAAAATGGAATCAGACTCATGCTACCTTGAACTACTGAAACTTAAAAACTCTATATTAAAATTAAAACAATTTCAAGAACTTGAAGCATGTGTAAAAACCCTGAAAATTCTAAGAAGTTCTTTAAGGAGGACACCCTGAAGTGCTTTTGACTGTATAATGATGGACAATGAGAAAATTTGAAAAATGAATGAGGGATCATTGAACTGGATTTTGGTGTACTGTACGTGCTGGTTCCAAGGAACAGCTTCTTGGAAAATTTCTTCCCTGCAAATTGGGAACGTATACTGATTAATAACTGATGTGCTTCTGTGTTATACGGACATTCTAAAAAGTATTTCTACTTTAATTTTTCTCTGATCAGTCAACCCAAAGTAGCAGACGGCATCCTATTTCTTCCTGTTTTTTTCTCCTGTTCAACTCTCTAAGTCTCTCCACTGTTTCCTCTCAGCAGCCTGTCGGCTCCACAACGCAGCTCTGACTCATTTGTCTGTCACATTCAGGATGCCAGACAAACAGACAGTCAGAGAGTCCGGCCTTGTCTCAAAGGAACAAATCACAATTTGTAGCTGGAGGCTTCGTCCAAATATCCGGCAATCTGTGCTGTCTGAACCCATCCTCCCTTAGCAGTTGGCACCTTGTTTGACTGCTTATACTTTATCACATATCTTACAGGTTGATTGACAGGAAGAAGTTCTCTTACTTAAATTGCTTACTTAAACTGCATATTCTTATCTCTTACTTAATCTCTTACTAAAATTTCGCACTTCTCATAACTTTGAGTAGATACTACTTGTTTAATAGTTCAAAATATGCAGTTTATTAAGTTAATAGTTTGCTATTTTTTAAATTTATTCAGCCATTTTTGTGTACAGTCAAGGAATTACACTTGTGTTTCGGTACCATCGGTGTAAAGATGATAGGTAGAAATAGTTAAACACTGGTTTTTAACAATATATAAACAAAAAGAAGTGAAAAATACTGATTTCGTTTTACAGCTGTGTAACTGATGACTAAGCCTGTAAGATGTTAATTGTGTTCATCAGAGAGACAGCCCAGGGTTAGAAACTGACTGTGTGAGCAATTTGTTGTGAGTAAGGCTGTGTAGCACCCATCTGAAGGTAAAAGTCTAATCAGTGTGGTGCCAGATAACCCAATAACCCAGAGACATAAAGCAGGATAATTCATTGTTAGCATGACTGACTTAACTTTGTTTTATTGTTACTGCCAACTCATTATTTCTTCTTCCTTAGTCATGGTCGAAAGTTTTGCAGAGCTGGTCATTTGATCTGTGACCCACAATGAAGGCAGCAAGAGGCATCTTTCTGCCCAAGATTTTTTAATTGCAGTCTTTACATACTGACAATAGTTACACAGTGCGAAAACATAATTTAACAAGACATGGCCAGAGATAAAAAGTAGAAATTGATTCAGTGTTGAACAGGACAGAACTGTGACTGTAAAATGTTTGAAACTTCTAATTCAAGCAACTATGAGGTATTTTACTGTAACAAGTAAAGAGACGGCTCTTTAAATAAAAGTCGAGTTCTTTTGGTCAATAATTTATAATACACCAAAGTGAAAAATTGGACTTTACAAAAGTATAATGATTTATCATTTTTCACGTAAAGGTAAATGATAAAATAAAGCTATTCTTTGGAATATTATGTCGATGTGCCTTCATATTTAGGGAATATTACATATTTTTTATTGATTTTAAATGACAATTACTGATTTTAACAAAATCCAAATCAGAACTTTGATAAAACCAATAAGTTTAGCTATTACAAATTAAAGTATTGTTTTAAGTTGGTTTAGAGTTACATTTAGATATAGATGGAAACTCTAATGCTAGCTCAATATAAGTGAACCTATCACTTTAAATTTAAATTATAAAAAAAATACCAGGGATTCCATCATTCTGCTGGGGGACTTGAACAACCATGTGGGAAACGACAGTGATGCCTGGAAGGATGTGATTGGAAGGAACAGTGCAAGGGACAGTAGCTGTGGCCGTAAGGGCAATGGTGCCTGTCATCGGTTGGCCTCACAGCGATTCCGGCAAACCCTCTGGTGCCCCAGGAGTGGGATGTGGTGCTTTGCTAACACTGCTTTAAGTGGGAGTGGAGAGCTGCTGAACTTGAAAGAGGACATCATTGGAGTGGAATGAATACTTTAAAGATCTCCTCAACCTGGTTGATGGCCTTCTGTGGTGGAAGAAGAGAGGCCTGGGACCTGGGAACAAGATCCCGTATATACGTGGCTGAAATGACTTAGACTTAGACTTAGACTTAGACTTTTTTATTTGTCATTTTGTATGCACAGAGTGCATACAGAACGAAATTGC
>JAUZNJ010027440.1:0-16609 GCA_034780135.1 Jordanella pulchra | reverse complement strand
AACCTGGGTCGCCCGCGTCAAGGACTAAGGCCTCCATACATGGGTCGTGCGCACTAACCACTGCGCCACCTGCACGCTCCATTGATTCTGTAGGTTGTCCCGACCAAGCAAACAGGTGTCTATGGGCACGCCCCAGTATTTCCTGGCATTTCTAAATACTATTTTCTTTACCCTATGCTTTTGATCCAGCTAAACGTATTCCTCCCCACACATATTCAGCCATACTCTAAAAATAAGAATCACTAATAATAATCACTAAATATAATAATTAGTTTGTATTTTGTAGCCTGTCCCCACTTAGCTATTTCCTGTATACTGTTTATTTTTCTTGATTACATTGTACTTTTCAATCAAACTTTATGAATACGTTCATATCTTCCAAACTGCACGTGTGAATACAAAACAATTAATTATGACAGTTTTAAAATAATTTTTCAGTAGTGATATTGCAAAAACGAGGACAGGTCATGCCATTTTCAATGTCTACTCTATGATGCAGAGGCATAAGTACTTGCTGTCCCAATTATCCAATGTTTGCACTCTTGGAGCCAGTACGCTGGAGCCCTTATGTGCACTTCAGCCAAGTGTACACTTAATAGAGGGGCGTAGGGTGTAATGCAAGGATTGAGATGGGGCCAAGATCTGAACTCTCGCACAGTACCAGACACAGTCTGTCAGTCACTGTTATGGTGAATTGTGACAAATGTAGCACAAAGACTGAATAATACATAGAAAAAAATTTTAGGCTCATGTTGACTCAGACGCTTGTCATTTAAAATGATTGACAACAATATATGACAATCAATATTCTTTTTATTTACTTTTTTGCCAATTGTGTTGATCAGTGTTTTAAGTATTTTTTCTGCTGTTAATCATACTCTAAGCTTTTACTTTATGGGATCCGGTTTTCAAAGTTAAGCCGACTTTTGATTTGGGATCTTAGTGACTGCCAAATTTAACCATTTACCCCCTTCTGTATTCAGATGATGCTGCTTTTTCATTGGCTTCCTAAATGCCTGCAGCAATTCCTTCTACTTTACTATGTAAATCGTCTTGAAACATATTTTTTTATCAATTTATCCATCCATTCAGCCATCAATTTTCTGCTGCTTAAAGCTGTTTCACACGGCAAGATAAATTTCTAATTTCTTCCCGCACAGAAAGTCCCTGATATCAGAAGACTCTTGGGACTGATCATTGGAGAGATAACCCTGCCGTGTGTGGTGTCTTCAGGGTGATCGGATATGCTTGGTAGAACATCGTAAGCCCTCCGATCGCAACTCAGGGAAATTGAAATGTTGGATTGACTTGGCCTGATATGGTGTACTGTGTGGAGTCTGCCAAGCTCATTCAAATCAGATACTGAGTTTGAAAATGTGAACTTTTGCAGCCTGTTGCCGTGCGTCCACAAGTCTGATGTGGGAGCTGCATAGGAGATGCTGCATCCAAGTCAGAATCTTTTCTCCTGAATAAAAGAATGAGAAATGATAATGCACAAAGAAAAGATGGACTGCTCCGATTGCTTTATTAAAACACATTATTAGTTGTGGTGAAAAAGTGTTTATAATTCATACTTACATCAACTGAAAATGTCAAAAAGAGGGAAAAATATTCAATCTGATATTCTTGTACTTGCATTTTTTAACCACCTAAAAATGCTTGATATTCACTTGCAGCCTCTACGGACGGCATCAGGAAATCCCACAGTGATTGTCCGGCTTAGGGAACTGTCAATGGCATTCTTAGTGCCATGTTCCCCCAGTATACAGGGATCTACTGCTCAAAATAACTGCAGAGTATATAAAAGTAGAATGATAAACCTAATAAACTGACTGCACAGAGGGTGTTTTGAGGGTAATTTTTTTCTGTTGAAAACATTTTTAAACTATATTTTCCTACTCATCACAGCAAATAAAGTAAAGCCACTCTCAGTTGCATCTGCCATTGTACACAGATACCGTCTGTAGACATTTTTTATGTGTATCAAGAGCATCAAAGTTTGTTTGTGTGTGAGGTGCTGTGCTTGTGGTGTGGCAGGAGAACACACTGAACAACCAATCTGATCTATCCCCATTTTTTTTTCCTTTTTGTTATGTGTTGGGTCTTAAGTTTATAAAATCATCCAACAATTTAAAAATCTTGCCCCATAAACCAGCTTTCATGTACACAGCAGGCTGATCCAAGGACACCCTAGACAGGTCGCTGGTCCATTGCATGGCAACACATAGACATAAACTAAACACCCACACCTAAGGACAATTTTGAGTCAGGTCTTTGGACTGTGAGAGACGGTTGGAGAGAACCCATGTATGCTGAGGAGAACATTAGAACATTGTTTTTAATTGTTTATATTTAGCTTAACAATGCCAAACTTTAGATAAAACAATGTAGACTTTAAGATTTATTCATGTACGTATTTGTATGTATTTTTATGTTTCTATAGAAGCTATTGGTGACTTTTGGCAATAAAACCTGTTAGAAAACGACATTTGCCATTTTATCTTCATAGAAACAAGAGAATGTTTTTTTTTAACGGATATGGCTTTTTCTTCCATCCTGTACATGATAAAAGGACACGATGGTAACAAATACAATGTAGGTTCTTTAAATGTTATGAAGAAATGGGTACTACACTAATGAACCAATTCAAGAAAAAGAAAAAGCTAATATCGGCCCAAAATATCAGCCAATTTAGAGCTCTATCTAGAAACATCTAGTGACTATCTAGTGCAGCCTGATAAGACGATCAGAATCATCTGAGTCTCACTTTTGCTTGGATGCCTCCAAATGTTTCACTCAAAAATTAATTAAACATTAATTGTGTTATTTAGTTCCTCAAAGCATTTCAGTGAAAAAACCTTGAATGTCTCACCAACTGCTCCAGGAATTACTTTGCTGTTCAGGGTCCTACTTCAGTTGTCCTGTTAGAATAAAAAAATTACTGTATGTCTTGCACTCAGTGATGTCATATGTATTTAAAGTGTTTTACTAATTGCTTCCTCCACACCACCGCTACCCCCCATCTAGCTAATTATTTCTCCGTTGTCTTGTGATCTGGTAATCATAACATGGAATCACTGAAAAAAAGCTCTCTGTGTGTGGAATGAGTGAGTGCTAGAATTAACAGCCTAAGTCTTTGTATGCCGAGCTCCACCTTATCCGTCTGTATGTGTGTGGTTGTGTACAGAACCCCTCAGCAGAGTTGATTGTCGTGCATTGATATTCCCCTCACAGGGTTGTCAAGCATGAAATAGAAGAGTGTGCTTTCTGTGGATGAACTCTCAGCAGAGCACTGTTAGATAGTGAGTGCTGAAGCCTTGGAGAAATAATGTAGCTGAAACAGATAGTGACTTAGGACCAGGAGAAGATAAATATTTTTTTGTGTGTGAGGCATGGTTGTAGAACAGTGAATGTTTAGTCGTTTGTTCAAAATGTGTCCAGCAAACTTCATTTTGAGGATCCACTTTTAGTTTTGTGGATGGTTGCTAAATTTTATCAAGTTTAGAATGCTGTGGAGAAAGAATTGTTTTTAATTGTTATTGGGTTGAGAAAGTAAAACTTAGATTCACCAAAAACATCTATTTGAACTGAAAAACGGACACAAATGATAAAGATAAAACATAAGATAAACATGTAACTCTAAAATTGATATCAATAAACATTTCACTGAAAAAAGTTTGCAGGTTTTTGTATTTATATACTTAACTTCCTGAGGTCTTCTTATGACATATTTATTTGCATGCAAAAATATCATAAAGCATACATGAGTTGGATTTTTTTGAAATATTTTGAAAGTTTTAAAGTTACTTTGAAAGCAGATGAGCTTCTTATCATTGCTGACAGAGGAAAAAAATACGCAGCTTTGCTGCTTTCATTGTATTTACAAAGAAAAGTAGCAGCCAGGTGCCTCTGAATAAACTTACCTGATAAATTATTCATCCGCAAGTTTGAAAACCAGAATAAAAATAGAATCTTTGTTTATCGATCTAGATCATACTGTTATGGGAAAAAAAATGCCAAGACTGAAAGAAATTAGCAATGAGCTTATTTAAAAAAACGTTGATGCCCATAGTTTCTTGTAAAATGTAATGAGTCTACTTCCAACAAGTCAGTTTTCTCTTATCTTATAATATTCATAAGTAGTGAAGAATAAGGACTTCATATTATAATCTGTTGGATTTGAGTCTACTAGAGATTTTGGCCTTGTCACTCTAGGACATTCATAGAGTGGTTCTGAAGCCACTTTTTTGAGATCTTGCCTTTGTGCTTTAGGTCATTGTCATACTGAAAAATGAACCATCACCCCAATCTGAGGTCAAGAGCAGTTTGGAGCATGTTTTCATTAAGGATGGTCATGTACTTGCCTGCATTCATCTTCTCTTTATCATGACTAGTGTACTAATTTGTGCTGCCTAAAAACTTCCTCTTAGCATGATCTTACAACCACCATGCTTCTCTTTGGGGATGATGTTCTCCCGTGGTTAAGTAGCACCTAACATCTGACATTCACACCAAAGAGTTCAATATCTGTCTCATCAGACCAAAGATTTTTGTTTGTCATGGTCTCAGAGTCCACTCGTCAAATTCTACACAAGCTTGAGACTTTTGTTAATGAGGGTCTTTCCTCCAGCCTCTTCACCATGGAGTTCTGACTGGTGGATTGCTGAAGAGATAGTTGTACATCTGTAAGGTTTTACTGTCTTCCCAGAGGGACACTGAAGCTTTGACAGATTGACAGAGGTGTTCTCTCTGACCGGGGCTATTCTCCGTCCATCCATTCGTCCATCTTCTCCCACTTAATCACCACTTAATCACCCATGGTGGGGCAAGTGCTTATCTCAATCAGTCTGGGCAAAAGGCAGGGTACACCTTGGATAGGTTACCAGTCCATCACAGCTCTCCCTCAATCATTCAGTTTAGATGGCCGTTAAGGTCTTGAAAGAGTCCTAGACATATATATCCCAGAATGCTTTATGAGAGCTCCCCTCCCAAAGCATCATCAGAGATTTGTTTTGGAGGCGAGAAAGTAAAATAAAAAGAAGGGAAGAAAAAGATGGTACAGGCACCTTGTGGGGAGACTGAGTTACAAAACCAACAGGGAGCAAAAAATTATGATTATCTATAACTGGGTTCACTAGTAAAGTCCACTATATAGTCCCTGCTCTATATGGTTATGCAGGGGTTTGAGGATTTAAGGTGGACAATGGGACACAGCCACAGTGTTTCTTAACGTGAACTGATGAACGATGGAGACCACTGTGTGAATTTTGACTTGTAAAGCAGCAGGAATATTTCTCTATTCCATCCAGAGTTGGGCATCAAGACAGTCATTTTTTTAGAGGTCCATAAACAATTCCTTTGACTTTATGTTTGTGCACTGGCCCGTGCTGTGAACAATGTTACCTATTTGTCTTTCCTAATTGTGTCCAATAAGCCAAATTTACCACAGGTGGAGTCTATTACGGCTGTAGACTTATTTCAAGCATGATCACTGAAAACAATATGGAGCTTAATTCTAAACTTCATGGCAAATTGTGTAAAATAAATGTATCACTTAACTCATTTCAATTAATCCATATTGTGCTACTTTTATGTCAAGCTTGGAAAGGTCAGTTTAGGCAACTGGATGTGAAGTTTTCTAGAAGATGTTTCACCTCTCTCCATCAAAGAGGCTTCTTCAGTTCTAACTGATGCTGGATACACAGATTTTACTTTGAGAAAAATATCTGTCAGGACACAGCGTGCAACCATGTATGGAGGCCTCGGTGCTTGACTCGGCTATTGCTGGTTCGAGTCCCGGCCAGTCGACCTTTGCCACATGTCTCCCACTCTCTCTACACCCCTTACCTTTCTGCCTACTGTCAAAAATAACTTGAAATAAAGGCCACTAGAGTGTAAAAAATCACATAAAAAATATATAAAAAGTAAAAGAAATATATCAGTCAAGTTATTTAGTTATCGGATACTTTATTACCCTAACTTGGATTTTTGCTTTTCCCACAGGGGATAAACCGGGTTGGGAAAGACACCAAAGTGGGACGCGATGGTGTGCGGCGGAAAGACTGGCATGACTATGAGACAATTAGAAGAGACGCAGCGAGATCTGGTAAATTCACATCATCTCTTAGTCCCCCGTCATGTGTTACTCGTGCACATTCTGTCTCACTCTCTGTCATGAAAATTTGAATATTTTGTGTGTAAAAAGAAAAGCATTAATTTATTTCATTATTGTCCAAAAAGGAAAAAAAACTCAAACAACTATAGCCTTAGGCCTTACTTAATCAACTGTTCCATGACCTGACATTGAAGTGTGCATATATTTTAGGTAACGGTGAGCAGGGGAAGCCGTTCCCACTGACTGATGCTGACAGAGTGGACCAGGCCTACAGGGAGAACGGCTTTAACATCTATGTCAGCGATAGAATCTCGTTGAATCGCTCTGTCCCTGACATACGCCATTCCAAGTAAGTCAAGTATCAGATTATAGGCAAACTAAAAGATTTAGAATTTCACATTTATTCTAAACTATCCATACGTTGTTATATTCAGTCAGTTTGTTTTATCCAGAGGTTCCCATTTTTTTCATTTGTAATGTTATGAACAAAATGTGTGTCCATGGAATTTAAAGGAATATTATTATGAGTCCATTTGTATGAGCTAGTTATCTTAGAATGAGTTCTGGAAGTGGTCAAAATCATAACAGCAGTTTAGACCTCAATGTGAAAAGCTGTTTACATCAGATAAGTAAAACCGGCTGGATGCACTCCTACTGTAGTAGGCTGTTTATTTCACCAGCAGATGTGGTCCCTTTTGCATCCTGTGTGTTCCAAACTGTGGTGACTAGTTTACTTCTTGCAATAAAGAGATTAGTGTTATTGAAGTTTTGTATAATGTTTTGGATTTTTTTTTCCTCCTCAATGAAGAGTTTAGAAGAACTTGCGTCACTTGGGGATGTAAAGTGCAGGGGACAGAAGTGCTGATGATTGAAATTCATAATGCTGCAGTTGTCTATCTGCTGTGTGCTGCTTCACCAGGTCAGGATAAATGGCTTATGGCAAGGAGATGGCATTTTAACCTGTACAAAAAGCATTCAGTTAGTGTAGCATTAGTTTATGTAACATCAGTTTTGGTCATCAATGCAACATTTCAGCAGCATTAAATCAATTTTATAGCAGCGCGTAGTATCTCCGTTAAGTGACATTTGTCCAGAAATATCAGCAGTGAGGTGGAGCTGGAAATCAGATTGCAACACTAACAGATGTTTATGGAGATGCATCAGTCTTGCAGGCATGTAATTCTAAAAATCTCTGAATTTTTTTTTATTCCTCCTTTGTATTTCTTTATGAGAACTACAATGTTTTTTTAAAATAATTTTTAATTAAAACCAGAAACTTAACAGCAGGCAAAAGCTTAAACTAGGGAAGCAAATATATATATTTACAACCAAACAAATATATATATTTACAACCAAACTGAGCAGCACCACGTACACAACTTTCTCTCTCATTGTGTTATGAAAGGAGAAATTAAGAAAAAAGTAATTCACTTAAGATTTTTTTTACATCTTTATTTCCCTGACGATCTTAAAACTCATTAGATTGTTTTTCAACAGATGAGATCTTGTTAATGATTTTTACCTTATCTCAGTCTGCCATATTTGTCTGTAAAATGGTGACAACTCAAAAGAACCTATATTCTTTTAACATGCACACCTTATCTTACTAAAAAATGACAGAAATTTCCCTTGCTCCTGCCATTAGCTTAGGTCATTATCTATTATAAAACTGAGTAACTAATATCTAACAACTCATAAAACAATAAAAAAATCTTCTTATGAAAATAACAAAGAACTGCATTTAAAATACCTTAATGTAAAGGGTACAAACATATGATATTTTAATTCCTATTTCCACTACTGTTACTGCTTCTTTATTTATAAAGCACTTTAAAAACAAAAGCAATAAAGTGCTGTACAAGAAAATAATCAATATACATTAAAAATGTGGAAGAACAGAAAAAGCATGAAAGCAATAAGAGCAAAGTTTCAAAATGTTAAAAGCCAAAGAATAAAATATGTCTTAAGGCGAGTTTTAAAAATGGAGATTGACGGGGTACTATTAATATGCAACTGAAAATCGTTCTATAACCTGAGAGCGGCAACACTAAAAGCTCTGTTTCCTCTGAGCTTAAGTTAAGTCAAGTCCTCTAGAAACAGCTGATCGTCTGACCTGAGGCAACAAGCAGAAAGGTATGGGTTAAGGAGCTCAATGAAGTGAGGTAGGCCAACCTCATTTAAATTTTTAAAACAAATAAAAGAAACCTAGATTGAAAGGATGTGCTCCCTCTTTTCCCAACTCCAACTAAAAGACAAGCAGCAACATTCTGGACCAACTGAAGCTTAAGAATAGACTGGCTGAGTCCAATACAAATAGCATCACAGTAATCAAGATCAGTTGTAAAGGTATGAATTACTGTTTTGAATGGTTTTTTTGTTGTTGTTTTTTGTTTTTTGTAAGAATCCACTTTATCTTTTCCAGCTGTCTAAGGTGATAAAAAAACAGGACAATACCACTCCTCCAATCTGGCAATCTAGTTTAAGATCAGTCTATTTTAAAACCCAAATTAGAAACAGTCTGCTTCAAGTAAGACGCCAATGGGCCCAAATCAACAGGAGATGGTTCAAAGGAATTGCAGGGACACAATACCATCACCTTTTTTTCTTGTGTTTTAGAGTTAAAAAGTTCAAAGCCATCCACACTTTAAAGCTTTCAAAACACAACAATAGAAGCTTGATCGAAAAGGCTCCTGTTCAGTGTCCTCAAACTCTGAAGGTTAGCTCTGTGCTGATGGAGCCCAGGGAAAGGCGGTGCGTGACCAAGTATGCATGCATCCCTGTCAGAGACAAACATCAGGCGATGAAATCAAGAAGACCTTGAGATTCAGAGGAAAACAATAATCCATTTCTTGCCAAAAAAAATGACAATAGATCGTGCAAGAAAAATTTTAAGTTTACCAGCTACCTAATGTCCTTACCGTAGTGATGGTGGCTCTCTGGCTGAAAAGGCAAAGCCGGTGCCCGGCATAGACGAGTTTGGACTCAAAATGGAAGCAAAGCTCCATGCCCACCCAGGTCAACCACACCTAGATTTATAACTTGGGACTTAAAATCGTGAATAGATTTGTGATCGTACATGAACTGAGACTTCAGATACATAACAAAACATGAAAACAAAAGAAGCACAAAAACCCCAGTAAAAAAACAGTGGCCTGCCAAACACACTGGCTGAGTGATTTTTGCCTCCTTTCTCATTTAATGCAATAAGGAGAGAGCGTGAAATCCCAGATTGGAGCATAAAGGGCACTACCGATCAATGAAAAAAATGGATTTAAAAAAAATCAATAAAAGACTTAAAAGCTGATTACTGAAGTAGGACAAACTTTGTCTTAGTAACAAAACAAAGGTTAATGCAACATGATAAACAACTTTTTAACACTTGTTGTCCGCATTAATTGTAAACCTTTTTGCTGTTAATTATAAAACTCTGTTTGTGCTGTTAACTCTTACAGTATGAAATCAATCAAGTATGATTGCTGCAGAATCTTGCAGTGCTTCTTTGGAACCTATCAAACCTGTCACACTTAATATTATTTGTCAAACCTGTGCAACTTCTTTTGGATCTGAGCTGAGATGGGGCACAGAGGGACAAACAACAAATTGGTTTTCATTTGAGTTAAAGACCAAAGCTGTTTATTTCAGAGATTGTTACTCTATTAATCAAATACTAGGAACATTAATCCTCCTCTGAAGTTATAAATTAATTTGAAAACCTCAGCACTTCTCCTTTTGATGGAAGTGTTTGGTACTTTTCTACATACAAGTTATCCAAATAAAGGATCATCTACAGTGGAAGTTCTTTGTTTTGTTTTTCTTTCCTAATAAAAGAGTAATTCAGTGTGCTTCAAAGTAAAAAAAAAAAAAAAATAAAAAAAAAAACTGTTTTGAATCAGGAATGATTGTGGAGCTATGGAGATTTGTGCTTTTATTGGAGCCACAGAAAAGAGGCACCTTGCACTGACTGGGTTGTGTATGAACCCAAGTATGAAAAGCTTTCCAAAGTCCAATATGCATCCATCTACCTGACAGTTGCAAACTGGATCATCAATAGACCAATGATCCCAAGAAGTGCACCAGAGTTATAGAATAATTCCTGGAAAAAAAAAAAAACTGCTGGTGCTGCAATGGACCAACGTCCAGACCTCAACCTGATTAAAATGTTCTTAATGGACCACAGGAGAGCTCCACTCTGTTTTCTGAGTGAATAAAAGTAGCTTTGGAAAGATTAGGCCAAAATGCCTCCCAAGGATATTAGAGTTTGATAGACATGGAGCAGTATCTAAACTTTTGGATCTTATGTAGTTACCTAAAATGTATTGTATTCCAAGCAGTTCTTTTCAGTTCTCTTGTGTTGTACACAAAAGTTGCTCTTTCAATACGTTTTTGATATACTTTGCAGCCCTATTGTTCTTAGACAGCACTGCCAATTGTGAAAACAGTTTTTTCTCCATGACAGTACTATAAAAATGTGATAGAAGATATGCTGATAAGAGATTATTTGCTTCGACCTGCCGATACTGTTTTTTTTTTGCTCATTCCAATTTACTCCGAATGCTTTGAATAAGGATATAATTTTTTTTTAAACATTCTAAATTGTAGACACTTTCACTTCTTGAAATATATGAAGATGTCTCCTAGCATCGGTAGTCCATCATAATCTGAATTGTCTGGGTTGTATAACAAAGGCATTTATAGAGAAATCTATCTAATTGAGTTTTAGCATAAGTTTTTTTTTTTTTTTTACGAAAGTATGTGTAACTAAATAAAATGTTATATTTCTTAATATAGAAGCGCAACATATGAGGATACTTTTATATAAAATCAAGGGTAGATTAACTGATATATTTTAATGTTCTGTTCTTGTTTGTGTTTAGACACCAAAGAGATGCCTTCGTACATGTATATATATATTTATTTATTTATTTTTTATTTTTTTTGCAAAATGCATGTAACATTTGTTAGACGCATTTTCCTAACATTTTTACACATCTTGCAAGTGACTAAAGGAACCTTCACCTTCACCCTTCAATACAAGCTTCCACGTAAAAGATTGTTCCCACCGTGACCCAGTGACACGTCTGTATCATGTGTTCGCTGAAAAAATAAAACGTTTGACGTTTTAGTTTCCAGACAGAGATTCACAGATCAGGGCGGGGCAATCAAATAAACTCAATCCAAATAAATAGGCAGATCCAGATGACAATCGGTAGAATCTGGTCAAAAGTTGATTTGTGGTGCATTTTATTGTACATTGGGTAATTTCATGTCTGAGCAGGGTGTTGCATTTAAAAAAGATGCTGCTGAGGTCCATTTTAGTTATTTGATTGCAGTACGGATGGGTATGTTTGTTATTATAAACCTCTGAATTATTAGAGAATTACAGAACAAATGACCAGAAACACTGTAAGAGCTGTCTAAGCATCTCAAGACCTGCCGACCTATTTCATGTTAGATCACCCTTCAGCGTCTTCTTCTACCTGACAGCTGCTTCTTTTGACCTCTACTGTCACTTTCATGTGGAAAGTAGTTTCAATCACTTTCTCTTTCAAGGTCTCCTCTATACATTTTATGCTCTTTCTTTTTTACCCCTCAGAGTTCCCTCGAATCTCCCACATCTTGTGACCTTGTATGTGTGTGTATTTGTATGTGTGTGTTTCCATCAAACATGCTTTCTATCCTACGCTTTTCAGTGTCAACCAGGATGGTAGCACTGTAGCACACTCTGTCAAACAGATTCTTTTATTGCTCCCACATTGCAGCTGTCAAAGGATTTAAGTGCAGCTTTGCAAACTTTAGGGGTGTGTAAGCAATTTCTTGTTTTTTTATGTTTTAAAACTCTGGAAAATGACTGAAAAGAATCTAATGTCTAAATATATTTGCAAAGAAATATACTTTTGTGTTTATTTATTTGTCATTTTTTGCACTGTCTGAAAAGTTCTTAAAACTTCTTGAAGTTTCTTACTTTCTTATTAATCAGAATTACATTATTGTCAGGCTGTGGATCTGGACGTTTGCATCAGTAGGACTGGTCAAAGTGACAGGAGAGTGACAGATTTCTGACAGCCATGTGCCACCTAGGTTCTCTGTGGGCCTGTGTCCTTCCTTAAGCATTCATTCACTTGTCTCGCTTGCAGTCACAATGTG
This sequence comes from Jordanella pulchra, assembly GCA_034780135.1. Lineage (NCBI taxonomy): Eukaryota > Metazoa > Chordata > Actinopteri > Cyprinodontiformes > Cyprinodontidae > Jordanella > Jordanella pulchra. Next base: position 4,350 of record JAUZNJ010027440.1, on the reverse strand, counting down.
AATGATGCGATAGAGAGACACAGCAAGAGCCAGACAAGCATGAGAGCCTCTGAGGTAATTACAGTCTCTACAGATTCCCCTTCTGATCTTACATAGAGCGTAGAGAGAGAGGAGAGAAAAGAGAAAGCAACTGAAGGGCAAAGCAGCAGGTGGTTTGCTTCATTACATCTTATTAAAAGAGCAACACATTGTTCAGGTTGGACTGCTGCAGAGCACAGCTATACAATTAGGTAAAGGCCAGTGTCACGGGTTCGAGTAGGCCTCGTTTTCTTTGTCAATTAGCATTTCGATTATGGTAATGATAACCTTAAAAATATACCCTGTAAAACAGTAATGACATGAAAATGTTTTGTTTAACATCTTTATCATAAAGTTAGCTATCATTGTCCTGTAGAATATCCTTGTTTTATGGGATATATGCTTGTCATTCCTTCCCTAATGTTAAAGCTCTGTGTTTTTGTTGTTTTTGTATTTAATAAAACCGATAAAAAATAAAAAAAAAAAAAAAAAACACTACCTCAGAAGTTTTAAACATGGTGGCTTATGCTTTTTCATACGGATTGGTCTCCACAAGGCCTAAAGTGTTCAAATTAATTACACAATGTAATGCTAGAAAGGATTTGTTTAATCCAATGATGAAAGTAATTTTAGTGTGTATTCACACGTGCCACATTTGGTCCATGTCAAACTGATGCTAGTTTATTCCTTTTAGTCTGAACCTTTTGTGCAGATGTGAAAAAACTCAAGAAAACTCTGGTCTAGATAAAAAGAAAACAGATGGAGACCCACTTTTCGGGGTGGTCTTAGTTTTCTTCCAAATGAACTCTGGTCTGGTTCACTTCTGGTCTGAATACAACAAAGCATTAATCCAACCAAACTACAGAAGTCATACTTTTTGGGACTTACCAAGGCACTGTAGTTTTTAATGTTGATTGTAGAATTAAAATCATACCTGATCTACCTTTTGCAATTCTGTTGCCGGCATGCAACCTTCGACTTGAGTGATGCATTCTGTGATGCCATTTCAAAGTTAGGACTAAAACATCTAGAAATCTAAATTGAATAACTTAAATCTCACAATGATTCTCCTGTTCCTATCTTCTATGCCTTCACTTTTCACTGGGCCAACAGTAAGAACACTATCCAGGGTAGGAAATGGGCTTCAGACTGCCTCGTTGAGTCCAGACAGCGTTACGGACGTCATTACATGGCGGATACAGACATGAATAATCTATTCTATTTCTATTCAAATTCAGAACTACAGCCTTCTGGAAAAGAATGACAAACAACAAATATAATTAACAGATAAAGCTCTATGGTATTAAACTCAAAACATATGAAAATTAGGACATTTGCATTTGTCACACACAGTGGATGTCACACAGTAATGTGTTTTTGTTAAAGTCCAGGTGATGGGTTATGTCTTTATGTTTTGTCATGCCTAGGTTTGTAGGTAACCATAAAGTTTCTAGTGATGGCCAGGGACATCCCCATGCCGACTGCATTGATGCTAAGAAGCCGACTACATCCTGGTCCTATCTCCTTCCTAACTGCCAGCACTATTTGAATAGCACTTATTATGGCAACCGCAGATGCATTTTCATCATGGCTTAAGTGACCTGACCGACTTAAAGTAAAGTATTCAGATCAAGCCCATGTTAAGAGCCAGGTGAAATTCTAACTATGTGTCTTTGTTGAATCCAGCACCAGGGAGCACTAAAAGTGACAGAACCGGTGTTGGCACCATCACTTGGCCTAAATGTATGGTGCCATCAAAAATGGCAATATGTTATAAAGCTACATATCATAAAATGAATTTCATGCATTGTAATCTTATACAGATTTTTTTTAATAAGCAAATATATATCCTATACAGTCATGGAATGTAAATCAGCATGTGTGTGTGTGTGTATCTGTCTGTCTGTCTGTCTGTCCGTCTGTGTGTGTGTGTGTGAATGAAAAAAAGCAGTGCAAAGCATTTCGGTCAAGTCTCCTAATTTGAAAAAGCTCTATATAAGTACAGGCCATTTACTGTATCTCCAAAATATCTAAACATTTCGTCTTTTTTGCGCCATGAAAAAACAAAAAGAAGAAACAAAAAGAAAAAACAAAACAAAAAACACTGGAGTGGCCTGACATTATCTGCATGACGTCACTGATGTTCTAGGGAAGGGTTAATTTACTAACTGGACCTCAGCTCTCCCCCCAGACAGCTCTAATTTTGCCCTAAATGTTCCCCAGACACTTATGTTTTTTGTCAGAAGTGTAATGTCAGGTGTTTTTTTTTAAAAAAAAAACATTTATACATTTTTCAACAATGGCTTGCCATCCTCTTTCCCTGATTTTATTGATTTATTCATGGAAAAAAATATCTTCGTTTTTTTATTTTGCAATTACATTTTTGGACTCCTCATAGGCTTCTACTAGTAAAATGTGGTGCTTGTTAATGTTTTGTCATGGTTTCTCAATGAACTCCATGATAGGCTGCACAGTCCGCTTGTGTGCGCAGGAATCCTCATTAGATGAACCTGTCTGGCATTAGTGACATTGAACAAGTGCTGCATCATTTTGATGAAACCAGCAACTGAAGTTTGACGTCTTTTACCTAAGATGAGTCAGACCTTGACATACAAGTCTGACTTTACTGAGCGAGTTTTATGAAATGCCCCCCTTCGTTTTGTCCTGTCTGAGAGTACATAATAGCAAACACCTACACTTAGTGATGTTACAAAGGTTACAGCTATCACTTGGGTGTCTGTTTGAAGTGGTTTGTCATCATTTGATGTCTAATCCCTACCTTGTATCTGTGCTGCTTGCTCTTCGTTGCAAAAATTACGGGCACCTGTCCTGTTTATCAAGCCCGGCCGTTAAGAAAAGTATTACTATTATCTATATAGGCGAATATATCTTTATAGGTACCCCTTATCTTTCCATTCTTTTTTCCTAACCTTGTGTTTTAGCAAAGATTTTTACTTTTATCCTGACAAAAGGGATTTCTGCTTCAAATGATCTCACCCCTGAGGAAGATTAAATAAATTATTACATTTGATTTATTATACTGTCGGTAGAAAAAAACTATAATTAATGAAATACATTTATGAATGATAAATATAATTTCTAGCAGGTGATAGAAAATAACATTATAACAAAAAATATCACTTTACCATGAATTTAGATATGTATATCTGAGGCATGGTTAAAACAATTCAGTTCTTCATCTAGTACAGTTACTCATTGTGGGTAGAGAGTAGCCTGATATTTACAAGGAAGAGTTGCAAGATTGTACAGTCATATTACTCCAGTTGTGTCTCTATTAAAGTGATATTAATAGCTCTGGTAAAACCACTTGTTTTCAAAAGGTGAGTCAAGTAAATGTTACTAGTTACTCCCAACAACAATAACTTCAGAGATGGTTAAGAGAAAAACACTGGAGTGCTCTGAAGTGGCCTTGTGTGAGCCCTGACCTAAATCCTACTGACCAACATGCTGTCGGAACAAGGCACCCTCCAAACCTGAGACAACGAAAGCACTTTGCTCACGAGGAATGGGCCACAATGCCTGCTGAGTGGTGTAGATTTTGTGATGTAGAATTTTTGAAAGTTACAGGAATTGTTTTATTGCAAAGGGTGCCTCAAAAGGTTGTGCAACAAAACAAAGTTAAGGTTACCATTATTTTTGTCATGGCCTGTTTCATGAGTTTTTGTTTTAATTATTCCTTCAAATTGACAAGAATATGTTCATTTTTATAGAATTTGGATGTATTACTTTTTCAGATTTAAAGTTAATTATTTGACCATTGTGTGTTTTTTTTATTTTTATTTTTTGTTTTTACACTAAATAAGGGGTATTAACAATTTTATTTGTGTTTGCATGTTTTGAAACTGTATTACAAATTATTCCTTGAAGCCGCTCAGACTTATGTTTCATATATTTAGACTTTAATTTAGTATACGCAGTATTTTCAGACTTTCATTCAGTATCATGTAATATGCTCAGTTTTATTGTGTATATTTAAGTTTATCCACAACATTCAGTTGTATACATTATAATTAAGTTTATTTTTATATATTTAGCTCCATTCTCTCCAGTTAAGTTTCAATATATTCAGTGTTTCTTACAATTTCTTCAAGTTTCATTCAATAACTTTCAACTTATGACAATATATAACTATGATTTCCTTAAAATGCATGTCATATCATGTGCCACATACAGTGGGGAGAACAAGTATTTGATACACTGTTGATTTTTCAGGTTTTCCCACTTGCAAAGCATATAGAAGACTGTAATTTTTATCATAGGTACTCTTCAACTGTGAGTGATGGAATCTAAAACAAAAATCCAGAAAAATAC
>JAUZNJ010027429.1:0-16609 GCA_034780135.1 Jordanella pulchra | reverse complement strand
ACTCTGCTTTGGACTCAATATTCATTAAATCTTCCTTATTCTTCACTACAACCTGGTTCCGCCTCTGCCTCACCACCAACCAAACTACCGCTCCTTGACAGCCACTGTTCAAGCAGAGCAATGGAAAATTTACTTATGTTTTTCCATAATCAGTCTTGCATGTTTTGAAAAGCAAACCACTTCGCTGTAGATCTCTGCTTCACAGAAAGACGTTTTCTCACATCTCCACCTTTTTTCCACTTAGTTCCAGGTACAATTCAACAGTGGAGTTTTTTCGTTACCTTAAACAAAAATATTTTTGCTAATCTTCTGGTCATCCCAAACCATCATCTCTGTGAGGGAATTAATGAGCTTCAGCCTCAGCAGCTGATTTAGGCTTTTGCTCTGCAGTCCTTTCATATGCTCAGTGGGGCCTTGGAGCGAACCCAGCACAGGAAGCTGAATACCTTTCATCTGATTCCAGAGTACAGGAAAGAACAGGACTCACACATAAGAATCAGTCCACAGAAAAGAAAGAAAAAAGACTGTGTTTCATCCAGAAGAACAAGATTAGAGGGAAACCATTTGGGCTTTGTGGCTTAAATGACTGACCTCTGTGGAAATGTAAAAACTCCTGGACTGTTTTGGTTTTGCTCTGGTCCAAGTAAAGGCTGCGGTCAGTATGCTCCTGATGTGTCAACGAAAGAATACCCCTAACCAGGTTGCTGTCATCTTAAAGTGCTGAAATGTACTTTTTTTGTTACTATTGGCATTTATTTTACAGATGGCTGACAGGAAATAAGGTTGAGAGAGAAGGGAAGATGTGCAGCAAAATTTAGTGAGCTGAGATTTAAACCTATGAAGGCTGCTCCATAAACCCTTCTTACATGTCTCGCATGCTTTATGCTGCGTCACTGCTGCAAATGTTAGATGTACTTTAAGATGGATGTGCATGGAGTTGGACAGTGTCTCCCACCTCATGCATAAAGTTCAAACAGAACTGCAAAGCTCCTCAAATGGACTGCTGCACCTTAGGTACACAGAGGAGTGTTACCCCTTCTCCCAACTTCATAATCTTCACTACTCCCAACAGGCCTAATAGGTGTTGAAATCTAAGCTGTTGTTTTGATTAATTTTATCTGCCCTGAGATTTCTGCAAATCCATGGCTTTAATTCCTTAATTTGACTTTATAGTTGCACAGTTTTTACCAAAACCGACTGCTGTTTTCCTTTTAACTTGAACATTTTTTAATGAAAATATGCCATTATTAGTAATTGCTATGCATCTCATGATTTTTTTTTACGTAATTTTCAAGTTTTTTAAAGGCTTGCTTGTACCCGTATGCTTTTATTTGCTTATTTGTTTTGCTGCTGACACAGCTGAATTTCTCTACTGTGGAAAATTAAGGATATTTCTATTCTGTTCTTAGCCAAAGGCAGCTGGATCTGTACGTGGTTCTCAAAGATGTCTTAACTCTTACAGTGCATTGAAACAAACATCAGTTTAATTTTCTCCTTTGGTGTGGGTTTGAACACAAAGTGTGGAGAAAGACAATCATACATAGACTGTTAAGAGGATAAGGAGGTGGGCTAATAATCTAAAACTGTTTATTGATAGCAGGAGTGTGATCCAAACTTGATCTGATATAGCTATAAAAGTCTGCTTTTGTTGATGTTAATTTTAATAAATGTTGGTGCTAATAAAATGAAATCAAGAGTTTTTTAGAAATATGCTAATATATACACCTGCTGATAGTTATTTTGGTTCACTGTTCATGAACAAGGTACTTAAATTTGTCTGAGACAGTTTGTATTTAGAATTTTTTTTAAACATTCGAAATAAGATTTTACTAAATTATCATTTAGTAATTTTTATGTATATTACTTTTTCAGTTCTGTGTTATTAGAGTCACTAGTCTGAATTTATCATTTTCTTCAATGGGAGGGTACTATATGAGGCTGAGTCTGAAGCTGTAATATACAAGACAAAACTCTTCTTTGGTGGAATTTCTTCTATATTTTTTTAGAAATAGAATTTAAACTATTTCCCCTCTAACTCTTTTTGTGGTCAAACTCAGATTTTTCATTATTAACCACAGCTTGCTTTTGCAACAAGGACGTACTCTAATCTGCTGAGCCCTGATCTATTCAGCAGCAACCTTTCCTTTGGTAAGCTTTGGAAAAGACATCTCCCTTTAAGGTTCTGTTTCGTTTCTAAGATATCCGATCCTTTGTAATAATTTCTAGAGCAAACTCAGAAATTTCTTTTTTGAAGCAGTTTGCTGTAAAAATCCTCACATCACATCACCTTTCCTCTAAATGTTTAATTTGCAATAGAAGCTTGCATGTGTTCAGTCCTGGAAAGGTATGATGAATTATAGATGCACCAACCCAGTAGCTCTTCGGGATTAGAAGAGAGCACCTCTATTGAAGAGACTAAAATGTTCTATTAAGCTTTAAATCTTTTTTGTGCCTGTCTATAAAATGGGGTCCAGTGTGCTATAAAAAGACAGATATTCTCTTAGAGCTGGCACCAATTGGAATAATGTCTAGCAGTAACTAAAACATCTTTTTAAAAGCAAAAAAATGTGAATTTCTTTCTTCCTATATTTGGCTCCCATTCTCCTTTTAGTTCACCGGTGGCCCTTTCTCGCCACTAAAACACCTTCTTTTCCCTTTCCCATGTTTTGTTGGTGATTCAGGCCTGTAATGATGATCCCAGATGTGACTAAAATACTCTGTGGCTTGTCGATTAAACCGTAGATCCACTCCAGATCCATGCTCTTTGACACAGACGGATGAGCGTGCTCTTTCAGAGGTTGAGGCTTTACACTTTGAGAACACAGTGTGCAGGAGGCAAGCAGTATGTTTCACATTAAAGACACATCATATTTCATGTCTTTTTATCAGGAAGATGGTCAGGAGGACAGGCTGTGTGAACCTAGTTAGACCGCAAGCTAAAAATACTTTTACAAGGCTGGAGGTGGACGCCCATTGCATGCCGTAAAATGATTTAACCGGGATCAATGTCAGCACCATCAACAGGCACAGGGTGTGTGTTACTATGACCATATGTTACATAAGCCATATGAGTCTGTGCCAATACTGGACACAAGTGCTAGATCTGGAAAAAGATCATATCTGAGTTTAACACAAAACTTTAAGCGTGAAAGAAAAATTTTGGTTGCACACAAAATTCCAGGATTGCTGCAAGAGTCTTTGGAAACACTCCATATTTTCTTGTGCCAGATGTGGTTCTGAAAGAAAAAGTTATCGTCCTTTAGCTGGAAAGTTGCTGAACTGATCCCAAACTTCTCAGGGTTCATACCTCGTGGTGTGTTTGGTTGAGACACACATTCAAAATTCAACTTTAGTCACTTTGCGGGTAAAGCGACAATAAATTGTACAATAAGTAATGATCTAAATGTCGTCCAAGCTTTCTCTAACGATGTGGAACAAATGGGAATGCTGTCTGTTTGGTTCAGCAACTTTGTATTGATCTGCATGAACACGAATTTCAAGATGTTTTAAAATTACTGTTGCTAAAACATGACGTCTGAACAGTAATCAGAACCGGCTTTGACTTGCTGTCAGTGAACCCAAAGATTCATGCAATGTTTCTTTTATTGGTTTTAGTTTCGCCCTGAGAATCATTAATTTCATTTATGTGAACACTTTGTATATACAGTCCTTTTTCAAAGTATGCTCACCTCTTCGAAGTTTTTCTTGCAGTGTCTCTTTGTAACCTCAAACTTTAATTCATCTTATTGAAAATTTAGGTGATGGACCAAGACTAAGCACTTGATTGATGTTGAAGTGGAAGGAAAATGATGAATTGCTCAATAGATTAAAAAAAACTTTTTTTTAAGTACAATTACAGCTGTGAGTCTTTAACAGATGGAAAAAATTTTTTCATATCCTTCTTGGTAAAACAGTTAAAGCTTAGTCACACTGGATGGAGAAGATCTTTCTACATACTCTTCTTTAATATGGTCTGGACTTTGACTAGGCTATTCTAACACACAAATCTGCTTTGATATAAACTCTGTATCTCTGTATGTAACATTAAGTATTTTTTTCCTGCCAGAAGGTGAACCTTCATTCTAGCTTTAAGTCATGGAGCGTCTAAGGTGTTCTTCCAGGATTGTCTCAAATTTAGCTTCATCTATCATTATATCAACCAGCTTCCCAGATAAAGCTGAAGAACACTGTCCCCCCAGAATGATGCTGCCACTATCACGTTTCAGCCTGGGAATGATATACAGTTTTAGTTTTTCATATAGGCACTAATAGGTACAATTTTCTTCATGTTTTTGTGTCTCCTATTTGGGCTGTGATCAACTTAAATGGGGATATCTTTTGACAAGGACTCTCTTTCTGATTGTCATTGTCCTGTGGACAGATAGTCAACATGAAGTACCTGAGCTATGGATCTATGTAGAGTTAGCATGGGCCTCTTAGCTGCTTGCTGATTAATTTCTTCACGACCACTCTTTCAGTTTAGGTGGATGTCTTTATTAGGGCTGTTGTTGGTCCATCTTCTCTCCAGATTTGGATGATGGATTAAAAAAAAATTATGGGAGATGTTCAGAGATTGGGATATTGTTTCCTAAACTAACTGTGCTTTTACCTTTTTCAGTAACTTCTCATTAACATGTCTGATGATCACGTTCCTCTTTCTGGTCTTTATGGTTCTGTTTGTTCTCTCGGGTTCTCTAACAAACCTCTGAGAGACAGAAATATAACATCATGGATTACCCTCAGATTTAGACACAGTCAAGTTTTGGTTGCTGTTTAACTGAAGTCTTTTGGTTATGATTTATTTTCTTTAGTTACCTTGTAAGACAATTTGTTGCTGCTGCAATTGTCTCAAAGCTCGACATGGGAGGCAGGTATGCAATCAGCTTAAAGAATTGTACTGAAGGACCCTCCCTGCAAACATTTTCTAAATGAGGCTTTAGGGGTGTGAAACTTAAATTGGCTACATTAAGTGCTCCAAATATTTATCTGTATAAAGTGTTTAAAACCAATGAGGAACTACTTTGTGTTGGCCTGTTATACAAAATCCCAATAAAACCAACAGGGGAGTTTGGAACGTGAAAATCCTGATATATTTAAAGAAGTATGAATAAATATTCTTCTGAAAGATATTTTTAGCTGAATGTCTCAATCTGTAGCTTTCTGTAGGGATGACCTGCTGAAAACTGAACTGTTCTTTTAGGAGGATCCAGAAATAAAGGTAATCAACTAAAACACACTCAAACACTTAACTTGGAGACTGACCCTTGTTCATTAATAGTGTGAACATTGGTCTGGGGTTCTGTTCAGTAGGCGATCTTAAGGTTCTTGTGCTGCCAGGTCTTTCATTAAGTGGACCGTCTGGATGTCTTCTGAAAGACACAAACTGTTGTTCAGCTCAGCCAGCAGCTCATTTGCACTGAACCCATGTGACAGCTGTCTGGATGGTATTTGGGGGAGTTGATGAGAGTGAGAATCAACAGCTCATTCAAAGTTCTGGCCATGAAATTAAAACAATGAGCTGGAAGCTTCTCCATGTGGACATTTTTCAAAACAGATAGAGAAGAATGATGGTGAGAGAAGACAAAGTTCAAAACGAAAAGCTTGTAGAACAAATTGGCTTCTCAAGCTTTCGAACTCCATCTTTCTGGCAGCTCTCTCTTTATCACCTCTTTAACACCACCTGCGTCCTATTTCACCCTCTCAAGCCTCCGGTTTGGCTCACTGTATGGTCTGAAAGTTCAGTATAAACCTTCTGTCTATAGAGACTAAAGCAATGAAAATGTTAGAGAAGGTCATTCTTCAAAGTTCTGAGTCTGGTCCTTCTACTTTACAAGTTGATTCATGGCTTGTACCTCAGACTTTCATCTTTATCTTGTTCTTGTGTGAAGAATTGTGAGAAACATCTTGAAATAACATAGTTTATACTGTTAATCATAATAAAATACCTTCATTTTTCATATGTGGATTTTCTTTTCACATGTTTTAATCTATGAAAAATCAAATGCAGGAAATTTAGTGTGTAAGTCTTCCCATTAGGAATTTACTCCGGTATTGTCTTGACAAAAAATCTGCAAATATGTTACCAGGGTAAAGATCCCTAGTCATTTCTGGACCTTTTAAGAGATTCCTAAGCTTCTATACTGCAGTGTAACATCCCAGCTTGGTGATCCTGGACACTGATCTTTAAGCTGTAATATTCTTGATGGCAGTTTCTTGCATTTCTGACAGTTCTGACTCAAGTTATTATATAAACTATATTTTTAATAAGAATTTAATGCTGCCCACATTAAAAGCAAAAGGTTTCACAATGAAAGGTTTGATAGTGATAGATCCATCTACATTTTCTGAAACTTTCATAAAACTTTGTGTTCAAGAAAATTGTTTCCCAAACTGGTTCGAATAAATGAAGCATTAAGCTTCTGGAATGATCTTCCCAAACCCAGGACGTCAACCCTCTTGGAAGTTTATAAGCTGGGTCAGAAAACTAGTTTAAATAAACTACTAATATTGGCCAGACCAATGCCAAAATCTTGTTTGTTTTTTTTTTGGGAAATGGCATTTTTATTCCCCCCAAAAAACATTCCAGTTATTTACAAACCAGTCAGGGTGACAGACATTCCCCATTTTTTAGTTTTAGATCTGTTTAATAAATTTTATGATAAATATTTGACAAATTTAGGTTGACTTTACTGTAAATCTGACATAGCCTTACAACCCAGTTACTTTAAATGTGTATGTTGGTCCCCCTGTATCAGCATCTACATACAGATTGTTGCAAGGAGCACAGGCAGGGTGAGGAGGGAAAGAATTAAAGGAAATATGTTCCCATGGCAGAGCAGCAAGCGCCCCGATGCCCTCACTTTGTTTGGTTGCTCCAGTCAAGCTAATGAGGTGAGTGAGTGAGGGCAGCCTGGTGGAGGCAGAGGTCAGCCAGGAGCCAAAGCTTCCTGCCAGGCTGCAGCTCTGGGAGCCTGGAGCTAGAGGCTGCAGCGTGGCCATCTGCCACTCATTAACACACACAGTGGTCCAAAGATGGTTTACACTAAAGCAGTGAATGAATTACCTTATTGTTAACGTACAGTGAAATGCTGCAATGAAATTAAGAGTACCTCTACCAAGAGGTTCAGTCAGTTAAAGTGAAAAGCTACATCAAATTTCTATTCACAAAAATGACCAAACCAAGCAAGACATGTTCTATCAAAGCTTCTATGTTGGAAGAGCTTATGACTTTCACCTTCGTTAAAAAATAAAAAACGAAAAAGAAATTGGTCTGTTTTTGTTTGTTCAATTTTCACAAAGGACCAGGTTAGCTTGGATTGTATTTTTTCTGCTTTATAAACCAAAAAAATGATTAGAATACTTTTTGCATTGATCAGACTGATGCTGGGAGGTAGTTCTGGTAATAACCCCAAGTCGTGATGGTCCTCCTCAGTTATCATTTTCTCAATCTGCAGGATATATCAACTCAATTTAAAAACTTTATTTATATATTTAACTTTATTTTTATATTTAACTTTTTTACTGAGTTTATTTACTGAGTTTTTTTACTTTATTTTCCCCAAAGGAAATTAAATTTTGAAGTAACTCAGAGTTTTCGGGGTTGTTTTGTTTTTTTGTTGTAGGTGTTGATAGCTGTAGGCAGGAAGCATTTTCTGTATCCATCTGTTCTGCACCAGATTTTGAGAAGTATGTTACTGAAGAATCTCTGTTTTTGTTTAAAAATCTTCTGAAAAGGATGCTCACCGTTATCCATAATCTTCTTCACATCCTGAAGAATTCTCCTTTGCGAAATAATCTCCAGAGGTTCCAGTGGAGTTCCTGGAACAGTGCCAGCCTTCTTTATTAGCTTGTGGAGCTTTTTTAAGTAATTTGCTCTTATGTTTTTAACCCAGCAGATGATCGAGGAACAAGATCACACTCTCTACAACAGACTGACAGATGATATATAGCATCCTTATGTGGCAAAAATGGTTAATTTTATTGTTCCATGTTATTTTTTTAAAACTAATAAAATTCAAAGAACCACAATAGAAAGGGAAGTGCACAGTACTGGGGCCTACCAGCAGGGGGAGAGCAGTCCAAAGGTGAGAACTGGTTTCTAAAACAAATAAATCAAAATAAATCACCTCATGCACATGTGAACATGTGCATGTCGATTGTGAAGAAATCCCAACACCGGTCACTTGCACAACATCCAGGTCCAGTTCCCCTGGATGCCCCCCCACCGCCTTCAGCTCTCAGCCTGGAGACAAAAGGAGGGGGTCAAACAAAGCAAATGACAGAAAAAACAAAACTAAACTACAAGTTAGACATGTGGTAGTAAAATGCTAGCTTATGAGATATCCAGTATTAGAATCAAGGTTTTAATCAAATCACCTACAATCTACGGCAGTTGCACGCAGCCAATCTGGAGACCACACAGAACAATAGAAAAACAAAGCAGAGCAGAAACAGAAACAAAAATAACACAAAAATAATTAAAAAAAACAGCAGGGTTTCCAGTGAGCTGTTGCAGCTTTAAACTTGGAATAAAGTTAGATTGATAGATGACTTTTTGTAAAAATGGCAGAATGGAAAGGAAGCCACTGTCACCTACCAGAGCTGGTTGACCACCCCGACCAGAGAGCCCTTTCCGGCCCAACATCAAGGGTATCCGCTTGCCAATATGTCCTCTATATAAATAATTGTCAGATTGTGCTACTGAACTGTATGGGTGCAGTGCAATAAAGGAATTACATACCCCTTTCATGTTGCACAGATGAACTGGGAGGGTATATAACACCTCATCCCAGTGACAGGAGACTTCAGGCAGCTTCTAAATTTAAGAACTTTGAATTAGCCAACTAAAGATTACTTACTGCTTTCAGAGCTTTGAGTTTAACCACAGCAAGTTAACCAGGCAACTTTCCACTGAAGTGTGACCAGACAGGCATGAGGAAAGCAGGTGAGAGATTGTTTTTATGCTCACGCCCACTGAGTTGATTAGGTACCAGGTTTCCTTAATCTGGGAGCAGGCTTCCTCCTGCTACACTTAGGAAGTATAATCTGTCCTGTCTTGTAGACGGCTTCACAGTTGTGTCTCCAGTCTAGGTGAACACCAAGGTATTCACACTCCTCCACCACCTTCTTCAACAACTTCTTCCATGATGTAAATAGGATTCAATTCATTATGTTTCTTCTGAAATCTACAATCATCTCCCTAGTTTTGCTGACAATCAGATGATTGTTTCTACACCATGCCACAAAGCTGTTCACCAGCTCCCTGTACTCAGCTTCTTATTCATCTTTGATGCACCCATTGACTGTAGAGTCATTCGAGTATTTCTGCAGGTAACAGGAATCTGTCTGGTACTGGAGGTCAGAGGTGTAGAGAGTAAAAAGGAATGGTGAGAGAACTGTCCCCTGTGGTGTTTCTGTGCTACTGACTACTAGGAAATTGTTGATGCCTCCACCTGAGTCTTCTGTAGTTTCTCACAAAGTAAGTCAGGCTGAATCGTGTTAAATGCACTGGAAACATAAAAGAACATGATCCTCACAGTGCAGTTTGCCTTGTTTAAATGACAGTGGGTTTTTTTTGAAGTAGGTGTATAATGGCATCTTCAACTCCTACTACACAGCGAGGAGCAAACTGAAGGGGATCCTGATAGCAGATTTGTTTGTTGAGATAAGCCAACAGAAGTTTCTTTAAGACCTTTGTGATGTGGGATGTCAGGGTAACGGATCTATAGTCACAGTGGACTGTTGGCAGTAGGTCTGCCACATCACTGGACCTGTCTTTTGGCTCAGGCTAAGATTGAAGAGATGCTGTAGAATTCCACAGTGCTGCTCTGCATAGAGCTTCAGGACTCTGGGGCTGACACCATCAGGACCTGGATGCATTATTACGGTTCAGTCTCTCCAGTTGCCTCATTACTAAACATTTCGAGACAGACAAGTGAAATATCGAGGTAGAAGCACAATGTTCTGATTTCACTGACAACAAACCAATAGAAGCAGGAGAGCCAATGGCAGATGATGGCAGGATGTCCACTCCATGACACAGTGCATCCCAGTATGTAGCCTCAAAACAACCTTGCACAGCTTCTTTTGCCTCCTGTGACCATTTTCTTACAGTTCATTTTAATGCAGGTTGTCCGTTATAACATGACTTTCATTCTGAGCAGAGCAAAACAAGATTGTGATCTGATTTTCAACAGGATGTCTTACTTTAGAGATGTATGAGTCCTTGACATTTGCATAAAACATGTCCAAAGTTTTGTTTACTATGGTACAGCAGCTGAAAAATGGTTGTCTGACAAATTGTTGTCAGATGCTGTCAGCACAAACACAATTAGCTTTTGTATCTGGAGCTTAACAACAGCAGAACTGATTACTTCACATGAAGTGTCAGCAATGGCAGAAGGTGGAATGTAAACAGTTACTAACACTGGTAAACTTTCTGGGCAAGTAGTTTGGCAAAAAACTAACTGCCAACAGTTTAATATTTCGGGAGCAGTGACAAATCTTCACAGTAACATGTCCTGGATGACACCATCTGTTGTTCACAAGCACTAGCAACCAACCTCCTTTGAGTTTTCCAGTCTTCTTTGAATCTCTGTCTGCTCGTCTAGTCAGAAAGCCTGGCACAGATATGATCCTGCAGCCACGTTTCATTAAATCACATAATGCTGCATTCCCAATATTCTGGATAGGTCCTTGCTAGGGCTGGGACTTCTTCTAACTTATTTTCTAAAGGTCTCATATTGCAATTTCTTGTCTCTCTCATCTCATAGCCCCTTACCTCCTTTTCATCTCAGCTGGTAGTTGATGTATTATCTCAGCATCACAGATGTTGATTAGCTGCTAGTGGGTGTAAAAAAATCAACTTGCTATGGTTACTCTGGTTACGCATCATAACAAGTAACTAAAAAGGGAAAAAAATCTGTAAAAATTCTTCCAGTTTTACAGCATTCAAGACTAGAGGCCAAAAAAATCAGAAAAAAAAGAAACTGATCTACAAACGGTGAAACAAAATAACTTGTAAAAAAGAATATCAGAGTAAAGCTAGCAAAGCTACTTCCACATGCAGCCGCCTTAAGCAGTGCAAGTTGAGCAGCAGAATATTACTTAATATTATAAAATAGTTGTAACATTAAGCTTTAGCTGAGTACAAACATTGAAAATATTGCACAGTGTATGCCCGCTCTTAGAGATCCTCCTTTTCTTTAAAGGACAACAGTTGTGGATGGTAGAGATGAGCCGTGATTCAAATCTTTAAAAATCTATAAGAAAAGTTGATTTTTATATTTACACCTGAATTTAATGCAGGAATTTAATTGTAAAATGGGATTTTCTTGAGGTTTCATGGTTAGTACTGCAGTCGTAGTTTATATTTGCCAAAAAATGTATGCTCATTCTCTGAACATTCAGGTTATTAAACAAATGGTTAACAATTAAAAATTAACTGAGGGATCTGAAGTATTTATTACCTCCTAATGCAAATCATGGTTTTCATGCCTTCACTTTACTCAACACTAACAGGGTTCTTAAGGAAAGAATTATTGATACGTTTTAATAAATGACTCTCAAAGCAGGTGCTCTAAACTCCAGCAGTTGGGCCGCAGAGAGTCAACATACCTCTTAATCAAGTCCCACATCTTGCAACACAAAGCCCATCTGCTCCCTGACCTTGACCCCTGCACCAAATCTCACTCGGCTGTGTTAAAGCATGCTGATGCCTCCACGTGTGATGCTGGTGAAGCTGCAATACTTTGAGGGTCTAAAGGTCATAGGGTGATGGCTGGCACTGCTGCAGAGATTGGACAGGAGCAGAGGTCACAACCTTTGACCTTGCTCCATTTCTGCAGTGTCCGTGTCACAACCACAGCTGCAGCTTCCAGCAGGTGTGGTGGCTCATTTTCAGCTCCGAGCTGCAATCCCTAAAGCTGTTTAAAAGATTAAGAGGACCTGGAATGTGATGCTCAAAAATCCTTCTTCTGGGAAATGTAATCAGTTATAATGTGATGAAATATAGCACTCAATCCTTCCCTGCAATTGTTAAACATGCGGAGAAATTGAGATCTGGTTTTCATACAACATGGCAAAGACAATAAAATTTGGAGTGTGAATCAAACTTAGGCAGGGTTTCAGTAAGTGAAAGTCACCCGACGACTGAAACTTTAAATCTTTGGCTGCTTTTCTTTAACTTTTTTAGTCCTGATGTCTTTCCAGAATGTTGTTTATAAGAAAGAATATCCAGCCTCTTCCTGTCATTGGAGATGCATAAGATGCAGCCCTATCAGAAACAGAGTAAAATATAATGACCAAGTTTATGTGGACAAACAAAAGATCTGTCTTCTGTTTTCCACTCATTACATCATATTCATCAGTACAAAGAACCACAGTATGTAGAAAAGGGACTGACAACAACATAAAAGAGTGTGATAATAATATGTACAAGCATGTATCTGTTTTGTTAAATAACAAAACTGGGAAGGCAAGTAGTAATATAGAAGAAGAATATAGAAGTAGTAATATTACAAAAAGCCTGCACTGCCAGAGGCACAGCCAGAATACTTTCACAGGGTGGCCAGGCAGGAACCAATGTGCACTGAGAGGTATTAAACTGATTGTCACCAAAATAAGCTCAGGGTTAATCTACAGTCATGACCAAAAGTTTTGAGAATAATTCAAATCTTAATATTTACAAAGTCTACTGCTTCAGTTTATATAATGGCAATTTGCATATACTCCAGAATGTTATAAAGAGTGATCAGCATAACATTAATTAACTGCAAAGTCAATATTTGCCTAGAAAATGAACTTTATCCCCCAAAACACATTTCAACTTTATTGCAGCACTGCCTTAAAAGGACAAGCTAACATCGTTTCAGTGATTGCTCCACTAACAAAGGTGTAGGTGGAGATGAGGACAGCGCTGGAGATCAATCTGTCATGATTAAGAAAGAATGACACCACTGGACACTTTAAAAAGAGACTGGTGCTTGACATCATTGTTTCTCTTCTGTGAATCATGGTTATCTCTAAAGAAACATGTGCAATCATCATTTCACTGCACAAAAATGGCCAAAAAGGGAAGAGAATTGCAGCTAGAAAGATTGCACCTCAGTCAACATTCCATCATCGGGAACTTCAAGGAGAGAGGTTCCATTGTTGCCAAAAAGGCTCCAGGGTGCCCAAGAAAAACCAGCAAGCATCAGGACCATCTCTTAAAAATGTGTCAGCTGCGAGATCGGGCTACCAGCAGTGCAGAGCTTGCTCAGGAATGGCAGCAGGCAGGTTTGAGTGCATCTGCATGCACTTTGAGGCGGAGACTCTTGGAGCAAAGCCTGGTCTCAAGGAGGGCAGCAAAGAAGTCACTTCTCTCCAGGAAAAACATCAGGGACAGACTGATACTAGGGTAAAGTCATTTTCTCTGTTGAATCCCCTTTCCAATTGTTTGGGAGGTCTGGAAAACAGCTTGTTCGGAGAAGACGAGGTGAGCGCTACCACCAATCTTGTCTAATGCCAACTGTAAAGCATCCTGAAACCATTCATGTGTGGGGTTCCTTCTCAGCCAAGGGAGTCAGCTCTCTCACAGTCCTACCTAAAAACACCAACGCCATGAATAAAGAATGGTACCAGAATGTCCTCCAAGAGCAACTTCTCCCAACCGTACAAGAGCAGTTTGGTGATGAACAATGCCTTTTCCAAAGTGATGGAGCATCTTGTCATAAAGCAAAGGTGATATCTAACTGGCTCAGGGAACAAAACATAGGGATTTTGGGTCCATGGTCCAGTCATAAAGAGACGGGTGGACAAACGAAAACCTAGGAATTCTGACAAAATGCAGGCATTGATTGTGCAAGAATGGACTGCTATCAATCAGGATTTGGTCCAGAATTTGATTGAGAGCATGCCAGGGAGAATTGCAGATGTCCTGCAGAAGAGGGGTCAAGACTGCAAATACTGACTTACTGCATTAACTCATTCTAACTGTAAATAAAAGCTTTTGTTACTCATGATATGTTTGTAATTGTATTTCTGTATATGATGACAACATCTGACATACACACATGAAAACCAGAGGGCAGCAGATCATGTGAAAATATAATATTTGTGTCATTCTCAATACTTATGGCCATGACTGTACACAAATTACGATGTACCAACACAAAAATTAAAGAGTACAACACGCTTGTTTTCCAAATAAATTACTGAAGATAGATCAAGTAAATCCTTTACTAATCTTACACAGACACATGAAATGCCAAGGAGTGGCCTAGACCACTGTTGCCACCTGTTCATTGTTTTATCTTAGTGTCTGACTACCTAGCTATGTTGTGTTTATTGTGTTCAACAAAGAGGCGGTCTGGGGGAAGACACTCCCTGTCTTAGTTCATTTTTCGCTATTTGTGCCTTTTAGCACCTTCCTAAAGGTAAGAGTATGAACAGCCTCTCAGGATGTGTGGGGTCGCTAAAGATGTGTGTGCATTTATTTTGGCTATTGACTTTTTTTAGACCTTCAGATCTGATTGTTCTGATTGTAGTTTTGACCTGGCTTGTTTTGTACATGAGCCAAACCACACAGAGAAAAATGTGCCCATACCAGATTGGATGATGCAGAAGATGAAGTCCTAGATCAGACCAATGACATTGGTGTCAACTCAGAACCTCAGGAGTTTCACAAATAGGTCCATGGAGCTGGTACTCATCTGACAAATGAAGGCTGACACTGTGTGCTGGTTAAGC
This sequence comes from Jordanella pulchra, assembly GCA_034780135.1. Lineage (NCBI taxonomy): Eukaryota > Metazoa > Chordata > Actinopteri > Cyprinodontiformes > Cyprinodontidae > Jordanella > Jordanella pulchra. The sequence goes on along the minus strand of JAUZNJ010027429.1, from coordinate 1,879 downwards.
TTAAGATAGTGGATGTTGGGTTTGATGATGTTAAATGTTGAGATAAAGTCAACAGATAGGATCCTGTTGTATGTTGATGGCTGCTTGAAGTGGTGCAGGATTAAATATAGCCCCAGGTTGATTTGATCCTTTACTGATCATTTTGCAGGGTTTTCAAAGCACAGAAGTCTCAGAAGAGGTCCTGCGTTGTTTTTCAGATGCTTTAGCACAAGGCTTTCAAAGGGTTTTATGACCGTAGCTGTCAGAGGATTTCAAAATAAGTTACATATATAAGCACCAATTAAGAATACCTGCCATCTCAAGGCTCTTTACTCAATGATTGACTCTAGGCTCATTCTATTAATGCAAAGTGATTGGTTAAAAAAGTGTATCCAAGGAAACCACCAGATTGTCAATGACTTGCAAAATAACATACTTCTGGATGAGCATGTAACAACAGTGGATTGTCACTTACATTTAGTCGTAGCTCCTGTAGCAGCTTCCTCTAGGAAAAAAAAAACAGCTAGGCAGATTAACTGTGCATTGGTAATAAAATCTAGAAGAAGAAGAGAGCACATACAGTAAGTTGCAGTAAAACCTAATTCAATAGCTATGTATATAATAGAGATGGAGGTAACCACTGAAAGACAGGACCTAGTTGGTTTTCATGGAGACAAAGTCGCTTAGCCAACAGAATACCAGGCCAGATGTAGCTACTATAAAATGGTCATTAAGTTCAAGATAAACTCATATCAACAATAGGTAAAGAAGTCAAGGGTGAAAAATAGAGAAAGAAGTCAATGTGGCCCTGAGAACGAATGGTGATCTGCCCAGGTTGTACCCCACCGTTTGCCCATACACTGCTGGAGATAGGCTCTGGGCCCACCACGACCCTGACGGAATAAGCGGAAGAAGATGGATGGAAGTCAAAGTGGACAGAGCCAAGGGTGTAGTCATGAAATCCACTGATGGTACAGTTCTTAGGGAGCAAGAGAAGAGTGTTTAAAACAAGAGATAGGTTGGTGAAGTTTGGTATTAATTAGTCAGCATAGGTTTTGAAGAGAGACTCTCAGGTCCCAAAACTTTCTGACCCTGCAAATGAATAAAATCCCAATTAACATGTTCCTCTTTTACTATTTGTACTTGCAAAGTGGACGTCATTTTGGGATGTTGATAACTCAAATGATAATCCAGTACCAATGTTTTTAAACTGTCTCTTACCAGTGGAACTTTGGTTTCCTTTTTTATAGGAAAGATGTGAAATAAGGACCTTTAACAGTCAGATTTTTCTTTCCAGAAACACTGAGCTGAGAACATTTCGAGAACTCAAAGTACCAACAGATGCACATATGATAGTTGACATATACATACCTCCAAGGTAAATGGATATAATTTCCCAACCATTCAGAGAACTTTTACCCTTGATGTAGCTTGGGGTTTAAACCCTCAGAAGTTGTAACCAAACCTGTAACTTTCTGAATGTAGTGCTCTTTTCATTCTTGGGTTTCATTGGCACGGGAAGCTGAACCTGAAGGCTGATCCTGCTTCATGCTGAAATCTCTTTTTTTCACACAGCCAGTGCAAAGGTGACAATGACGCCTGCTTTCACCATCAGTGAAATCACCCTCCTCACATGGCTGCAGATGGGATCCACCATAACAACAGGTGTCGCAGGGAGCTGTTGCCATGACGACAAGATAGGAATAGGTTTCCCATCATGGAAGACCATAAATCTGGGCAAATCTCTTATAATCAGTTTTTCTGTTTAGATCTTTGCAAGAATCTAAAGCAGTATGTCTTAGGGACTACAAGAGTAAGAGTTTATTCATTCCTTGCACTGTTTTTGCACAACTTCACTATCACTTTATTGGAATTACAGTTATACATACGCATACACAGT
>JAUZNJ010027428.1:21217-32672 GCA_034780135.1 Jordanella pulchra | reverse complement strand
TGCTTGTTGCGGTTGACCAACAGTAGTCTCTCTAAGACTTTCATGATGTGGGATGTCAGGGAAACAGGTCTATTGTCACTTAGGACTGTGTGCTAAGTTTTCTTTGGTACTGGAACAAGAAAGGAAGTCTTCCATATCACATTAACAGTCTTCTGAGTCGGGCTAAGGTTGAAGATGTGCTGTAGAATCTCCTAGAGATGCTCTGCACAGGCTTTTAGGACTCTGGAGCTAACACCATCTGGACCTGGTGACATATTGCTATTTAGTCACTCCAGTTGCATTTGCACTTGGCTTTTAGAGACAGACAGGTGGAAGGAGCACCATCATCTTCTGTTTTGGCTTAGATCACAATCATAAAACCAGGAGAGTGAATGACAGATGTGGAAGATGAGATGTTTTCGTTGTAACGGAGGCTTTGGATAAAAGGAGGGAAAGATGTCTATTTGACTCTGGGCAGCAAAAGGGATGCTAAGCTTGTCCCTGAACTTAACCTATTGAGGAATGTATTAAGTAATTTGGGTCTGTGCAGATCTCAATCTGTCTGATTCTCTTTCTGATTGAAGCCTATGATCATTGTCATCCCTGAACCCACATCTCCAATACCGTTCTGCTGGAGTTTGCTTTCCAGCCTCTCGCTGTATGCTTTGCTTTCTCTTATCTTGACCTTAAGTTGCTTCTGTGTACTAAATAATCCCCTGTCCAGCTTCCTAAAGGCTATTTTTTATTGATAAAAAGTTCCTTCAGATCATTTGTGATTCAGGGTTTATAATTTGGGAAGCATTTTACTGTTCTGGTAGGACTGGTGTTATCTACTCAGAAGTTTATCTAGTTAGTCACAAACTCAAGTCATTGCATTGATATCCTCTCCCTTTGGCTGACACAGTTTATCCCAGTCGTTAGACTCAAAACAACCTCACAGGGCTTCTTGAGCTTCCTTTGAACATCTTTTTAAAGTTGTTTTAATGCTGATTGTCTCGTGTAAAGTGGCTTGTAGTTTGAGCAAAAAAACACAAGACTGATCCAATTTCCCAAGAGAAGGTCTTACTTTAGAGATGTATGAGTCCTTGATAGTTACCTAAAACAACTCCTAAGTTTTCCCTCTCTGGTACAGCAGCTGACAAACTGTTGGAACATTGGCAGTGCAGCATAGTGAGGCATGATTGAAATCACCAGTTAATGCAACAAATGTATTTGGGTGTTGTGGATGTAGCTCAGCAACAAAAGAACTGATTATATCACATGCAGTGTTGGCAACAGCATAAGATTGAATGTAAATGGTTATTATCAGAAAAATGGTAAACTCTCTGGGAAGATAATATAGCCAAAAACCAACTGCCAACAGTTCAGTATCTGGGCTGCAGTGACAAATCTTGACAGTAACATGTCCTGGATGACACCATCTGTTGTTTAGAAGGACTACAGTCCCACTCCCCTTAACTTTTCCAGTCCTCTCAAAATCTTTGTCTGCTTGTATCATCAAAAAGCCTGGCAGAGAGATGCCAGATTGCTTCTGTTCTGCCTCCTTGGCTCCTTTTCAGCTCAGCTGGTAATTGCAAAAAAAGTTGAAGTATTATTTCGCCTTTAAAGGTGTTATTTAGCTGATCCGTGGTATACAAATGTGCTAGCTATGGTTACTAATCACTACTAGTGTCCCAAAAAAGAAGGAAATATTAGTAAAAGTCCTTAGTTTCATAGCATTTAACACCAGAAGCAAAAAAAAATCAGAAAAAGAAACCCTGATCCACGAGCAGAGGGGCTAAAGTTCTCTAACAAAATAACATCAGAATCACGCTAGCAAAGCTACTCCAACTTGCAGCCACCTTAAGCAGTGCAATTCTAGAACTTTCATGGCGTCCACAGACACGTTTCCCATTTGGCTCATGTGTCTTTACCCATTTGCAATATTCCGAAGCAACCCTTGTGTCAAGGCACTGATGAACCAGAGACAACTTCACTTGTGGCTTGTCTGGCCTAAAGAGAAAAGGAACTGGGGTTTAATTTATAAAGTTTGCATATGCACAAACTGGGGCCTGAAGCTTGCATTTAACACTTTTCAGCCAAATTCTGTGATTTATGAGGAAAAAAACTAGCATGACAATGACTGTCTAGATTAGAACATTTCAAATTCCGGTCCTCAAGGGCCAGTGTCCTGCAATTTTAAGATGTATCTCTATTTTAACACACCTCAAATAAGTTATTAGTAAAACTTGACTGCATGCGAATGAGGTAATTGAGCTATTTGATTTGGGTTTGCTTAACCAACACATATCTAAAAGTTGCAGAATACTGACCCTCAAGGACTTAAGTTGGATGCCCCTGCTGCAGGATATACGTCAGCAGAGCACTGTAATGTAAAGACATACCTGCTGAATACACACCATCCCTGTTCACCATCATTGTTGAAGGAAAGGAGGTCTCTTCATGCATCGTCAGTGTGGAGAAGATTTTTTTTCTAAAGAAAGAATTTGGATAAGCCCTCTGCCATACGTAGGATTAAACTGACACAATACCGAACCGCACAGATGAGCCAAATACTGCAATCAGAGCAACCTATCTATTGGACACATCAAAACCAGCTCCACTGAGGCAGTAGTTCATAAAAAATTGACTGTGAAGAAAACAAATAATTTTAAGAAGCCTAACATTTCTGTTTAAAATACATTTTTTTGATACAAATTTTCTTTTATTATTTATTAGGACCTGGAACTCTTTCCTGATGGAGATCTCACACTGATTGGGGATAGAGGAGCAACACTTAGTGGAGGACAGAAAGCCCGCGTTAACCTGGCAAGGTTTGTACATAGTCTGCTTCCAAACAAATATCATACAGCTATTTATAGCTGAAGCACAGGTAGAGTATACATTTTAATTTCACGAGTTGTCCTTTGTTTTTTCATTCGTCATTTTCTGCATTTAGATCCACAGACACACTTTTAATAGAAGATAAGCCTGCAGATAGTTAGATGTAACACATGTTCTCAAGATTACAGTTAAATCTATATTCCATGAAATGTAACCTTAATAACACATGAAATCCACACCTTTTATCATAAAACAGTTTCAGATATTAAGTATTCTTATATATTTTTAATAATTATGTAATTTAAGCTTGAATATTTTTTCAGGGCTGTGTATCAGGATGCAGACATTTATCTCCTGGATGATCCTTTAAGTGCTGTAGATGCAGAAGTCGGGAAACATCTTTTTGAAGAGTGAGTATTTTGGCTGTATTTTTCATAAGGCTGATCTTTCTGTATTATAAAATCATTTCTAGATGCATGGTATAGCACAGAGATCCTGGTGCTGCTTCAGTATGACAGCTGGTTTATGTTAAAGAAGACGCGTTACATCAGTGTGTTATGGAACTGTTGCATCAGTGTGTTATGGAACAGAGAAGAATCGCCTGTGGGGGGATCAGATTATAGTTTGTGTTATATATTTGTATCCTGCTGAGGCCTGCCTTGATCTTCCTTTAGGGTGTTTTTTCCCCCCAAAACTGAAATTCATACAGCTTGTCTTATTTCTCAAAGCCTCTCCTAATAAACAATACCCTGGCTGTCTGTGTTGATGACCAGGTGCATCTGTGGGCTGCTTAAGAACAAATGTCGTGTCCTGGTCACACACCAGCTGCAGTATCTGAAGGCAGCGGACAAGATTTTGGTTCTCAGGGAGGTATGCAGCATTTTTATCAATGTAGTTGGGAAAATTATTGCTCTTTCATGCTATAAAATGCAACCCTTCTGTTGCTTAGGTTGATTAAAATGTGGGGGGTTTGTCTCCAGGGGAACATCATAGGCCAGGGAAGCTACAGTGAGCTGCAGAGCTCTGACCTGGATGTGGTGTCTCTGCTGATGAGAGATGTAGAGCAGGAGCAAAGTCCTCACTTAACTGACTCTGATAAAGGCTCTTTACACAGTCAATGGACAAACTTCTCCCATGGTTCCCACTGTTCCCACAGCAGCCTTCTGCCATCTGACAGTACCTGCTCAGACCAGCTTCCTGTGGGTATATTTACAAAAAATAACACATTTGAATTGTATCTTAAATTTGAAGTACAGATATACTTTTTCTGTCTGTTATTTTTACAAAGTGTTAAACCTGCATTTAAATATATACTTTGCAGGTCGATGCAACTCACAACTTTGCTGAAGAGAGTCGAGCTGAAGGAAACGTTGACAGTCATATTTATCTGAAGTACTTCACTGCTGGCTGTAATGCTCTGGTCTTACTGCTTATTATCCTGATAAGCATTATAGCAGAGGTATGAGGACTTTTAGAGACTTTTAGACCAGCAGTAGATGATAAAAGTGGGTTCTGCTCCTCAAAGCAGGGGAAGTGAACAGTTTACCTGCTTATAAGAAGAGGAGCCTGATTACTATAAGATGTGCCTCCCATTCTACTTTTAGAAGTTCTAGGAAACACTAGTTAAACCTTCAGATTAAGAGCAAAGTGTTTTATTTGGAAAATAAGTAAAACCAGATCTTTTTTTAGGGCTTTTTTTTTTTGCAATAAGGAGAATATTATATTTTATTCAGGATTTAACAGGGAGCATTATAAATCTGTTTTATTTCAATCTCAATTCTTCTTAACGACATTCTGTGAACTTTCCAGTGGTAAAGATTTACAATAGTTTAGCCTTTAAGTAACAAATGCATGGGGAAGTATTTCATCTTCACTTCAGGACAGAATATTTCTTGTTTTTCTTTTCTTTGCAAAGTCCTGGAGATGGAAAAAAGGAGATTCTTGGGTAACAAGCTGAGACCAAAAACGATGTTTAATTACTGTCTTATTGGGCACCAATTTTTATACCAGCAAGATGCAGATGTAACATGTTGGTCTTTGTCTTCTTAGGTTGCATATATCCTACAGGACTGGTGGCTGGTTTACTGGTGAGCCCTACATGTTGAATGTTTTGCTTGGAAGTGTAGTAAATTCTGTTTTCTGCTGCATACATGTTTGTTTTGTGTCCGCCACCAGGGCAAGAGCAGACGTTTCCAATATCACAGCTCCTGTCGTCAGCATAAAGAACGGCATCAATGCCACTCCCACAGATGGAGAGATGAATCTCACCTTTTACCTCGGCGTTTATTCAGGTGAGTCTCGCCGTTTGCCATTCCTGTGTATAATCACTGCGCCTTGCTGACACACACATCTTACATAGTTCCTCTCTGATCTTGCTGCAGGTCTCACAGCAGCTGCTGTGGTCTTTGGTTTTATCCGAAGTTTACTGATCTTCCACGGTTTGGTGAAATCAGCCCAGATTCTTCACAACAAGATGTTCAATGCTGTCCTCCGCACCCACGTTCACTTCTTTGACATTAATCCCATTGGTGAGAGCCTCTATTGATGTGTTTGAGTAGAAGTACCAATATATTCACACCCTGCATGGATAAAAAAACAAAACATTACCTTTGCTCCTTTTTTTTAGGAAGAGTTCTCAACAGATTCTCTAAAGACATCGGCCAAATGGACTCCATGCTGCCTATAACATTTGTGGACTTCTACCAGGTGATAATTTGATACACTTTTGCATATCCTTTTCAAAGGTTTTATAACTGTATTTATCCACTTTCCACTGAAAGATACCTTCAATGTGGTCTAGTTTACTAATTATTTTGAATAATAATTGCTAATGGCCCATTTCCTCTTTATGACCTTTAATGACTTGGTTGTGTTTATTTTCGATTACAATTCAGTCACATCTGACTGTTGTTAACATTAATAGCAGGGCAGCCACACAGTCCAGAAGAGTTTGTATGATCTGGTGTTCGGTCTATGGATGTTTTTGCACTTGGTGTGAAAGAAGAGCATCAGAGAAGGCTTTTAGTAGCTATGCGAAACACCCTGAATGAGCACAGGAGAGAGACTAAAGCTCATGGAAAGCTAAACAAACCAGGAGATATTTATTTTTCTTTTTTTTCATGTCCAAAGTAAAGTGAGACTGCTCTGCTCACTCTACTAAAATGTTTTGTTTCTAGACTTTGGTGACACCGTTTATAAAAGCCCACATAAAATATCAAAACTTGTCGGCTCACTATATTTGATTTTATATTCTGCTACTTGCAGTTTTTAACCACCTAACAAATCGCTTGCATAATTACTTCCAGCTACTAAAAACGTCAGCAGTTCAAGCCTTTGGAGCCTGGCTCAAGCATCTGCACACACTTTGCATAATCCCTCCACTTGAGTTGTTTCTCTTGCTTCCTGAAAGAATCCATTCCACTAGATTGACAGAACTCTTATCAGTCCAAAACTCCACTCCCTGTTCCTCCATTTACCCCCTACTTTCCACTGCTTCTCTAAGCAGAAACAAGCATAATCATGAATGGCATGTTCTGGGTTTAACATCTGCTCATGCATGCGAAAAAAAAAGTTTAATATAATCTCTTAAGATAGACGTGAAAGAGCAACTGAGTGAGCCGCTGTTTAGGCTTGTTCCCACCTGTCCTGTGATATTTTGGGTTAATCTGGAGCAGAGATTTCCAGGACAGAGTCTGAATCAGCTGTAACTGAGAAGTGATGGTGATGAGGAGGCAGAGTGAACCTGCAGTAACATGAGGTGATTTCAGATCATTTCAGTTTGATTAATGGACTGAACTCCTTAACAAATCTGATAAAACATCAGTAAGACCATTTTTGTTGAAGTTTCTACAGTCAGATTAGTTAAAATAAATTAGAATAACCATATTTTAAACTGCAATAAAGTCAGTCTTAGTTTATAGAAGACGTGTAAAGAACCCTATGCCTCTGATTTTTAAATATTGAATATTGAATAAAAATGTTTATGTTATCAGACAAAATTAATGGTAAGTCTATGGAATTGAAGATTCGATTTTCTGTATTATCTGAATATTATTAATATTAGAAGATCCTTCCTCTCTACAGCTATCAACAACTACAACAACTGTTACTGAAACATTTAATTTTTTTGGGGGGGATTGATAAATTACTTTTTAATTGAATTGAATTCAAATGTTATAATAATTGCTCATTTGTTTTAGTCAATAAAATAAGTGTTTATCAGTTTTATTATTGTTTGGCTAATGATTCTGACTCCACTGTTTTACATAGGATCAGTACCGCCGCTGCTCCAGAACACCATGTGGGTTTTTGTCTAAAATAGCATCTCTTAGTAATTAAGTATCAATTTAAAAAAAAGACAAAAACAAAAGGATAACATAAGGAAATGTTATCCGTGGATTTTATTTAACATATTTGAAGGAGTTGCAAAGGATTGGGGAGTCTATTAATCCAGCTGTCTGCTCCTGTAGCCTATAAATGCTCCCCCTACATTCCCTTAGTCAAGTAATCAGCTGTCTTTTTTCACATGCTATACGCTTTACGCATTCTTTCAAAACCAGTTGGCTAGCAGTTGAACCGGTGCCAAAATTCACCCAACAACAAGGTGTGTCATGGATGAGATGAAGGCTTTAAATCGACTCCTTTTAAGCCTCATAAAAAAATCACATAAACGTTAAGAGGTTATTTCTGTTTTATGACTCAACCAAAAGGTTTTGAAGGTAAATTGTGAAATGCGGTGAAGTGAATGTTCAGATCTGATGCGTTTCTCACTATATTGTGTTTTTATCTCAGTTGTTTCTGCAGAACGTTGGTGTGGTGGCGGTGGCTGCCTCAGTCATCCCTCTCATCCTTATCCCAGTCGTCCCCTTGCTCTTATTTTTTCTTTACTTGAGGCGCTACTACCTCCAAACATCTCGGGATGTCAAACGGCTCGAGTCAACAAGTAAGTCCACTGAGTGTCGGAGTAAACATAATAATAATTTTCTACTTAATCAGATGACTGATTACTGTCTGCATTGGAAAATTAGAAATGTGTATAAGTGGAGTTGTAAAGCTGAGATCTATTATCTGTTACATCCCAGTGTTTATGTGATGTTTTTTGTAATGCACCAGCATATCGTTGCTTGGTGTGAAGGGGAAATAAAACTACATGTTATTTTTTAGTATTTTTGATGTAAAAAGGGTGGCATTTGTATTCAGTCAGTTCTGTTTACTGTGATTCATAATTTGGTATAATTAAAGCCGTAACTCTCGCTGTGTTTCTGTATGTTGCATAAAATGACACTAAAATACATGGAGGTTGGATGGCATTAAGAGTTGCATGAGGAACTGTAGTCCAGAATGGTTATGCTTCATTTTATCTCTTGCAGCTCGCAGTCCCGTTTTCTCCCTCCTGTCGTCATCTCTTCAGGGTTTGTGGACCATCCGAGCCTTTAAAGCAGAGGAGAGGTTAAAGAAAACCTTTGATTCCTACCAGGACCTGCATTCAGGTTTGCTTTTATATCATTAAAACTGTAACATTCCCAGCTAGAGGTCAGGCTTTTCTGCATGTCTAAACATCCAGGATAACCAGTCGGTATTTAAGTTCTGATATCTTGCTGATCTTTTTAGAGGCCTGGTTTTTATTCCTCATGACCTCTCGATGGTTTGCTCTGCGACTCGACAGCATTTGTTCCGCATTCATCACCTTCACAGCATTCGGCTGCATCTTCTTCAGAGATGGTGTGCACCTAGTTAACGTCTCTTATGTCCCTTCACAAGATTTCTTGCTAGAATCTTACCGCTGGCTGCAACGATATCTGTATTTGTCACTTTTTTTTAGGTCTGGAGGCCGGGCAGGTGGGTCTGGTGCTGACCTATGCTGTGACCCTGGTAGGAAACTTTCAGTGGACTGTGAGGCAAAGTGCTGAGGTGGAGAACATGGTGCGTAACATAAAGGGCTGTTTTTGTAGAGCTGGGATGTCAAACATAAGTCCTTGCAGGCCGATATCCCTGATTGAATACACCTGATTCAAATTAACTAGTTATTTCATCCAAGTGTGTTAAAGGAGAAACTCCAGCTGTCAAAGACTGGGTCCTGATGCCCCGTTAGAGGCTTTAGATTCCTGAAGCTGCTGTGTATTTTTATGGGTTGTCAGATAGTCCAGCACAATGCATGCAAGTACTGTGGGATAACTTCCACTTCCTGTAAAACAGTCGGTACCCTATAGGAGGCCCCCCTCAGTTGTAATTTCAGCTGCAGGGTATTTGAGCTTTGTCTCTCCCCAATCGTCTCTCAGTCAGATTAAATCAGGGGTTTCCTACATTGATCCTTGAGCCCTAGTGTGTTTTTATGTTGTAGAGGTTTCCCTGCTTTAATAGATGTTATCCAGGTGGCTGCAGTGCAGCAACAGCCTGATGGACCATAAGTGGAAATGTAGAATCCATATAATCCAGGGGAGTTTTATTGTTCCAGTGGTGTGATCCCACAGCATGATACAACCACTGCTATGTATCGAGTGTAGTTTCTTTTTGTCTTTTTTGGACATAAGGTTGATTGATTGAAGCAAACTTCCTCTATAGCTTTATTTTCTTATTTCAGCATAATTTCTGCCTAGGTAGACATTTAAAATCAAAGACCAAGTTTCTCCAACAATCAAACTGTAACTGAGCAGGGTTTATTTTAGTCATCAGAACTCTAAAAAGGATTAAAGGATTGCTAAAGGGTTTACTTTTTTCCAGCCTTACTCTCTTTGTTTTTTTTGTGGTTTTTTTTTTGCTGGCCGTCAGAAGAAATCCCCATTATTTAAAATCAAAGCTCTGATTCTGCTCGCTGTGCCAATGCAGGCTGGGTTCTACCTGTCAAACATGTTTTGAGTGATTATGTTGTGTAACTATGACTCATTCTACCACTGAGAGAACATTCTGATCTTTTCCTACCAATGGGCGTTCTTTGATGTCTTCATCTAAAGCTAAATCCTGTAATGACCTAATTTCATTCGAGAAAGTTATACTGATACTGAATACAAAATCTGTCATATTTCCAGATGACTTCAGTTGAGAGAGTGGTGGAGTATACGGAGCTGGAGAGTGAAGCACCCTGGGAAACTAAGAGTCGCCCCCCTCCTGACTGGCCTAGCAGAGGGATGGTGACCCTTGACAGAGTGAACTTCTCCTACACTCCAGATGGTTCACTGGTCCTTAAAGACATCAGTGCTACAATTGAACCCAGTGAAAAGGTGAGCCATTTCTATTTGCATTAAGAAAGTGATGGAGCCTCCGTTAAACATTCAGTGCCTCTCAAACCAAGCTGTGTGCCACAGACTCCATTTCTGAGAGATTTTCCACATCAAGAACCTTTAAGAAACATGGTGGACAGCGATGACTCCTACCATCGTGGGTTTGCAAAGATAAACATTGAGCATCTTGTGTTTTAGCCCATAAGTAATCAACAGATTGTGAAAGGAAACGCTGTCACTCATGGATGACATGAAGAGGCTTAAAAAAGTAAAAAGAAAAGGAGAAAATGACTATTTGTCTTCCTCATGTTGTGTTGTTAGCGGTTTGGGCTCAGCAGATGTTAATACACATGCATCAACCTAACATTACACTGAACCACTGAGCTGCTCACGTTGCCATCTTCCCTCAGCACCTGAACAATGCGGCTGCAGCCATGTCTTATTTTTTCATTGTTTGGCATCATAAACTCAGCTACAGCCTGTTGAAAACAAAAAAGTAATATAAAGAAAAGTCTGCAATGCAAATCTATGCCTCACAATGATCTGCTCTTTGACATAAAATATCCCTTCTAAATACGCTGAATCTTGAGGGGGGGGGAAAGATCTAGAGGTGTGAAGACTTTAAGTCAAATACTATTGTTTTTGTCTCGTGTTTCAGTTGGGGATTGTTGGAAGAACGGGAGCTGGGAAAAGCTCTCTGATCTCTGCTCTGTTCCGCCTGGCAGAACCTCAGGGACGGATCTACATCGATGGTCTTTTGACCTCTGACATGGGCCTCCATGACCTGCGCCAGAAGATGTCCATCATTCCTCAGGTGAGCAGAAAAAGCCAATAGACCTGCTAAACCCAAGCTACAACTGTGAAGCAGCTGTGCAGTGTTGACAGGCAGCTGTGTGGTTTGTGGGTCTTTAAGAAAATTAGGAGGAACTAGAGATAAAGCTGGAAGGAAACGGAAACGAGTTGAGAGTAACGGATCAGTTTTTTTACTTGCTGTATGGAGCCTGCAGACTGTGGCTCAGGGTTTTACACACAAGACACCAGCTAACTGGATACAGATGGATCTGGAATGTTTATTGGATTTACGAAAGCTGCAGCAGCATCTGTCATTGTTTTTGAAAAGCTGATATTTTCCCCCTTTATAAACTACTTTTAAGGAAGCGTCAACTTGCAATAGATATAAAATCCAGAAATGGGGAAAGAATGGAGTCGGCAACAGCAAAAGGCTCTAAACTCTTGGGTAGGACTCTCTGTTCCTCCTGTCATAATCCAATCCTTCTTACCCCAACTTACAATACTCTGCTTGAATAAGATGGTGACATTAGATGAACCTGTATTAGCCCCGCAAGATGGAAATTGCATTTTTGGGGGGAAAAAGAGTGTATGTGTATTTTTTAAAATACTTTTATTGGTAGCACTTTCCAATAAGATGCACCAAA
>JAUZNJ010027428.1:0-19888 GCA_034780135.1 Jordanella pulchra | reverse complement strand
TATTAGAGTAGTTCTGCAACTTAAGAACAGTGTGTTAAAATTATTCAGTCAACAGCGCCCCCTGTCTGATATCTGGAGCAGATTGATTGTGAAAAGGGCGCCAGATTTCTACTTATAAAGAACTGTAGTGAACATTGGACTTCCTCAGGTCCTGCAGTGCAACAGTAAAAGCTGCATCATCAATCAGCTTATAGAAACGGTGGTTGCTAAAGGATTTACTACTAGAAGTTATTGAACTAAGGTTGATCGTCTGTAGACAACTGTTTAAAATATTTTTGTTATGCTGTCTTTATTTATTGGTATCTCCTTTAACTTAACCTTCACCCTGTATGAACTCAAAGGATCCGTCATCATGTCTGTTGAACTCTGCTCCCTGACTTTTTCTCGCTTATCTCAAGGATCCAGTATTGTTTACTGAAACAGTGAGGAGGAACCTTGATCCCTTCAGCCAGCACACTGATGAAGATCTGTGGAAAGCTCTAGAAGAGGTGAGAGTTTACAGCTCTTTCCTTCAAATTAAAACCATAAACTTTCATGGGATTCATGGTGATAGTGGTTCTTCTTTAACACCCCTGCATGTTTCCACCAGGTGCAGCTCAAGTCTGTGGTGGAGGATTTACCAGGAAAGCTGGAGACGGTTCTTGCAGAGTCCGGCTCCAACTTCAGCGTGGGTCAGAGGCAACTTATGTGTCTTGCCAGAGCCATCCTGAGGAGGAACCGCATCCTCATCATAGACGAAGCCACAGCCAACGTGGACCCCAGGTACCCCACGTATAAAGATTGTGTTAATTCTGCACCACATGCATCCCTTTTAATTGTATTAACTTAAGGAGCATCAAAGCTGATCAAAATGGTGATGATGTAGAAAGTCACATGTCCAATAGCCACGCAATGATGTGTGTAATTATTTAGGACGGCAGCCTTGGCATCGTCATCACCGTTAGAAGAAAACAGAAGATGTTTATCTAGAGATCTTATTGGACCATGATAATGCATGACATGTTAGCTGGTTGGGAGTGAGAAGTTAAACCGATTTAACTTCTCACCTCGAGTGTTTGCAGCTGATTGACAGGTTTGGTATTTAACAGCCATTTGTCTAATATAATATAAACTGATTTTAAAAAAAGTAATCAGCTGTGAGCACACCATTTGTGAATGAATTTAATGCAGCTTCCAACAGACTTCTAGACAACCAGCAGTGATGCTACTATACTAGAAAAACTGATGTCCTGTTGGAATAAGATGATTTACATTATTTTGAGGACAAAAGTACTAATTCAATTGTCAAATTATAAGCAAATATTTATGTTTAGACCAGTTTTTGGAGCATAGTTGAAACATGGGGGGTGATACACATCGCAATGGATGAGGCATAGACTCCATAGCACATGACTCCTCATGTCTGGCAGTTTTTAAAATACTTCTTGGTTGCTTTAGGACGGACGAGCTGATCCAGAAAACCATACGGGACAAGTTCAGAGAATGCACTGTGCTCACCATCGCTCACCGCCTCAACACCATCATAGACAGCGACCGCATACTGGTGAGTCACTAAGATTGATCCATCAAGTTTATCAAACACCTCACCACTTCTGTTCTCCTTGAAGGTGCTCGACAACGGCCGCATCCAGGAGTTAGACCGACCCTTCACTCTGCTTCAGAACAAAGACGGCGCTTTCTACAAATTGGTGCAACAGACGGGTGAAGCCGAGGCAGCAGCTCTGCTGGAATCGGCTAGACAGGTGAGATGAAAATGTTTTCTTTTCAAATCCCTGCTGAGTAGATGATCTTTATCTGGATTAACAAAAGTTTTCCCAACGTTTCCGCAGTCTGCCTATGAAACTGAAAGGCTTTGATTACCCATTCCTGAAACACAAGGCTGTCATCATCGTACAAATTACATTTGTGGAGATAGGAGTAGCTAAAGGTAAAGTAAAAATACAGGTGTATCTTGATAAACTAGAAGTGGTTCTAAAATATTTTACAGTCCTGATAAATGTACTTTTAGGGTTTGCAAAGAAACGGGGTGCTCTCTATAGTCAGAATCATCAAATTACTCATTATTGCAGTGAAGATAGTATATTTTTGACAGGCAGAGTTTGCATTGGTGCCATTTAAGTCATAAAATACCCTAGTTTACTGAATAGTTGTCTCGTCGGTCCTTTGTGGCCATAATTTCCAACAAATCAACGCCGATTTTTAGTTTTTGAAATAACCTGTTCCAGCTTATCAAGATACACTGTAAGGAATATTACAAAGAATACCAAAGATGGTTTGTTTAACCCACAGACCCGTCTCTTTACATAGTCCTTCTGTGTACTTTTCTATAAGGAAGGGAAAAGGTTAGCTGTGAAAAGTTCTTTTTTCAAACCTGAAGCCAGTGCAGGGACCACAATTTTAAATTCCTTATCACTGCAGAGAGACTGATTGACCAAAGATAGTCTACACCTTTTTCATTTTTTAGAAATGGAAAGACCTGGAAACAAGTTCAAAACAGATTTTTACTGAAACCTCAACAAAAATACTTACAGATTAACACTTAAAAACTGCTGGGAAACACCAGCACATGAAACCCAGATTGGACATAAATGTAAAACGCTTAGTGCTCTGCCTCTGAGCAAAAGCCAACAGCACTGAGTGCAAATGTTCAGCTGAGCTGTTAAATGCCACTAAGGTGGCCTCCTCGCTGCAGTGGATCAGCGCTTTCACCGGAGAACGGAGCCGCCCAGGCCCGTCTCTGATCTCTCCCAGCAATAGAAGCAGCTTTGCCTCTTGACGCTCACATAGCCGTCTCGAAGATCACCAAGTTGCCGCCCGCCGTTTCTGCATGTCCATTCGGTAAGCTGGGACGGCTCCTGCTGTCGTACGCCTGGAGACGCATTTAAAGTCAGTTTGGCTTCAGCTTATTTTTTTTCCCACACCTCCATTTTTCAGTCTCCAACTCACCCTTTTGGCTGCTTCAAGCAACGCTGCCGCCTCCTGCTTTCCAGTCTGCTGCACCATTTTATGGAAGATGCCTTTAGTGTCTTGTAGCAGGATGTAAGGCTCATCGTATGCGTGGATCTGGCCTGCATCCAGAACCTACAGAAGGAAGACAATAGAGGGGAGTTAAAGCACAGTTGTATCTAGGGTAGCAGTTCCCCTTTTAATATGTTGCAGGATTTTGTTTTTAAACAGATGATGTCTAACCATAAACTGATCTAGAGTATTGCTTTGTTCTGCAAAAAATGTAATTCTTTCAATATAGAAATCCAAAGGCATGACTGTCAGTTTTTTGTTTGTAGCAGCCTGCTTACTAGCAGTGCTCAGCAGGAGGTGCCTTTAAGCTGTAAGGTTATTTTTTTTTAAAACCTCTTTCTTATAAAGATGTACAACACTGATCTGGTGACGTGTTCCTTTTTTTTGTGTGTCGACTATTTCCTGCCTTACATTTACTGGAAAACAGCTTAACCTTGTTGACTCACCAGTATGCGGTCGCTGTCGACGATGGTGTTAAGCCGATGAGCGATGGTGAGCACAGTGCATTCTCTGAACTTGTCCCGTATGGTTTTCTGGATCAGCTCGTCCGTCCTGCAGCAACCAGAACATCCCAGCAGATGTTAAAACATTGTTTTAACTCTATTCAATGCACTAAATACATGTTCTAGTGTCTTATACCCCACAGCTTTAATTTGGTGCACCTAATGGGAGATGACTTGAAGACAGACATTGTTTTTTAATTCATTTGGCACACAACTAAACTGAGGTAAATCTTCCATTTTCCTAATCCATAGTAAGAAACCTCTCGGCTAAAAGTTCAACTCCACTAAAAAAGAGCTGAAGTCAAACTTGTAGCATGTTCTGTGACCATTGATTCAGACGCCTCTCGACAATGCATTTTTTTCTTCCACTCAATTTTCCTTTTTTGGGGGGGTAACATCTCTACATTAAAAATCTTCTCTTTCTGAAACCAAATGTTGAGTTTTAATTAATCTGATTTATTTGAAGGGAACCTGCAGTAATTCTGTCAAAACTCATAAACATGACTTGGAGAAAACAAAAAAAGGCCATGTGATTTTCTCTACCTTGGGTCCACGTTGGCTGTGGCTTCGTCTATGATGAGGATGCGGTTCCTCCTCAGGATGGCTCTAGCGAGACACACCAGTTGCCTTTGACCCACGCTGAAGTTGGAGCCGGACTCAGCCAGAACCGTCTCCAGCTTCCCTGGCAGCTCCTCCACCACAGACTTAAGCTGCACCTGAGACAAATATGAAGGTCATCAGACGTCTACAGAAACCAGCTCATCTCTTCCTACAACAAACTGTAGCTTTAGACTAAATGATGTGGAGGATTAAAAATTTAAATGCATCATTTATAGGCTTACAAACAATAACCTAACCCTCCTGTTAAAAGTAGGTCGTGTTTACAAGCAGTGCTTCCCGGGCCGGTACCAACCTCCTGCAGGGCGTTCCACAGTTCCTCGTCTGTGTGTTGGTTGAAAGGGTCCAAGTTCTTCCTCATGGAGCCAGTAAACAGCACAGGGTCCTGTCAAGCACACGAGAGAAAGGACACATTCAGAGATGGTAAACCAGCACCGGAGGCACAAGTTCTAAAATTAAAGACTTCATAAGAAACGTTCCTTTGTTTGCAACCACAGCAAAAAAAAGGAATGTTTTGCACGTCTAACAAATACTGATTAAATGATTTTTGGTCCCCAAACAGGGGTTGGTTTGCACTGTCAGTGTGATGTTCATGGAGGGCCAACACATCATGAAATAAATGTATATAAAATAAAACATGTTTTGTTTCTTTAGTATTTCACACTAATTAAATATAGAAGACAGGACCTGAAGATCTAATGTGTCTGTAATCCTCTTATGCAACAACTTTCTCCACAAGCGATAGATATATCTACGGCTTCAGACACAAAGTAAAGGGATTAAATCCACTCCCTGTGAGTGGGGGGTGTGGTACAAATGAAGTTTTGAGCGATGTTGTCCAAAAACGTCCTGATGTTGAAAGTTAAGCTCACAATTATCACACTAGGGCTGTGTTTGAAAACTGTAAATCAATTCACATTAAAACCTGTTTTTGGATCATGCATATCTGGCACAAAATTACAATGATTAAATACATCAACTGTACTTTATGAACTGATGTACACTTTAATGCATCGGCTCAATCCATCTAAAGTCGGGTAATTATTTTAATGGAGATTAAAAAGAGATAAAAAAAAATAAACTTTACGTTTGTACTCCAGGGTGGAATCATTATCTTTAAGCACGTTTTAAAACAGAGCAGGTCTATTCTCTGCTTTCTTTGCATGCGGGGCTTTAGAGCAAGGCAGCTGCCTGTAAGACAGTGCTCAGGGAAGCATAAATTCCACCAAGAATGCAGAAAGTTCACTAGTTTCAATCTTTTTTTTTTATTCAAAGTCACTAAATTAGCAAACTGGACTACCTTCTCTAGTTCTTCACTACAGAGAGCTGAGAAGAGCAGCTCATAGCTTTCAAGGAGACAGACTTTCTTTAAATTGAACATTTCATATTAAAAGTGCAAATATACAACATGCTGTATTATTTTAATTCATGCTCAAGCTGTGGTGCTGCGCCATGATTAATTACATGCAGTGGAAACACTGAAGGTCGACTCATAAAACCAATGAATGACTTTGAAAGATGCATGTTCCACTGCTTTCACAGCTGCCTTGTTGCTGAATGTTAAAATAATTTTAGCTGTTGCCTGAATTGTAGGACTGCGTAGTGATGCAGCGTATTGCTACTGCTATTAAATTAATACAAGGAATCTAATTCGACATCGGATCGGATTTACTCTTGAAATTTGATAACCAGCCATATTGCACAGTAGGTTAAATAGGTAAAATAACTTTAAATTTGTTACTTTTGTGATTTAAATGAGTTTATTTAACTGCACTATGTAATTTCACTTTACTTTGAGGAAATAAAGAAAAGTAAGGAAACCCTCGGCCTAGTCAAAGTCCAGACCTGATGTCTATAGAGTATTTAGCTTAACTTAAATGCAGTTTTTAGACCCTCTCTGTCCGATCTAATAGAGTTTTTTTTTTCTCAAAGCGTTAGGTCAACCTGTTCCTTTAACAAAATACCAATAAATGAAGATTGTGCTCGTTTTAGGTCAAATAATAAGCGTTTCCACCTCCATCTACAGAACAAAGCCGTCTTTGTTATGGAAGTAAATCTGGGTCTCTTTACAACAGCGGCATGGAGCTTGTTACTCCTCCTTTACTCAGAGTTATTTTTGTTTACCTACCTGAGGAATGATGGACATCTTCTGCCGCAGGTCATGGAGGCCGATCTCTGAGGTCACCACCCCGTCGATGTAGATTTTTCCCTGAGGTTCTGCCAAGCGGAACAGAGCCGAGACCAGAGAGCTTTTCCCAGCTCCTGTTCTGCCAACGATCCCCACCTGAAACGTGGAGGATCGTCAGTTTCTGCGCCTCGGAGAAAACGTGCAGCTTCACAGATCAAACATCTCACCTTCTCTTTGGGTCTGAACATGGCCTGGAGGCTGTGCAGCACCTTGGGGCCGTCATCGCTATAGGAGAAGCTGACGCGGTCAAAGGTCACGAGGCCTTTGCTCGGCCAATCAGGAGGAGGGCGCTTCTGGGTTTCCCAGGGTGCTTCGCTCTCCAGATCAGTGTACTCCACCACTCGCTCCACCGAGGTCATCTGTGAATAGAAATGTAGTTTGCTGAGGTTTGTCATTTATGATGAAAAAAATTCAAATTCAATGCAAACATAATGAGCTCCTGCTGGTGAACTCGGATGTTTTTAGTCAATTTAGTAAACAAGATATTTTTTTTTTCCATTTCCAGAATAAAATTTGGATAAATAATATTAATAAATCCACCCAGATTGTTTTCAGACTCAATAGTTGAATTTTTGTTTAATAAACTGTGGAAATTACAACAGATTAAAGTTTACCAGGTGGGAGGGGCGTTGTTTTTTTTTTTTTTGAAGATTTGAAGAAAGCATAGAAACTGAAATAAAAACATTTGGTTTATCTTACAAACATCAGGAGGTGGTAGAAATGTTTTGGCTTAATTAGGAGTCTCAAACCCTGTCCGGATACAATGCTAATGTAGCATAGCATCAATATTAAATACTAGTGTTTGCATAATTTTACCATTTTTAATTTTACACATTATAAGAATAATACCGCAAACAACCCAAAAGTACATTTTGGTTATTTTGTTTTTTATTCAACACTTGACCAATAGAATCTGTGATTCTGTAGAGAAAAGCTCCATGTTGAGACTGACAAAGGTTAGTTTTACATGTTAGTAAATATGATTTTTTATTATCTGACATCAAGTATCGAATATTTTCTTGGGTATACGGGCTTTAAAATTTGCCATCTTTTGTATTTTTTCTTTAAATCATGATTAACTTACGCATACAAGACTAATATAGGAAATTATCATTTACTTAGAATATTAACAGTATTTACCTACCCTGCATTTGGCATCTGTTCACTTCATATTGATTTATATGAGAAACAAGCCTCTTTTAAAGGACTCAACTAACATGTCTGTTGCATGTCACTCACAATGCTTCTCCTATGAAACAGCCTCGACCAGTATCCTAGCAACAAGCCTCATTTCAGAGTCACTGACTTCCAGATCAGGTTCTTGTGGGAAATATCTATCCTGATCTATTCTTCTTATGCCTTTATTATCAAGTTTAAATCCAAGAATAGGTTCCAAAATACAAGAAACATTCAGTTTTATTTTAAGCATTTACATTTATCAACCGTTTTTCTACAACTTTTGCAAAGTTGTAAAAACAAAACTACAAAATCTTATAAAATGTTCAACATCTGGTCGACATTTTTTTTTTGCCTTGGCAGTTGTCTGTATACAGCTGAGTTTGTGCTCAATATTTTTAGATTTCAACACATTAAAAAAAACTCATTTAATTACACAAAATGGGAACAATGAGTTTCTTTTGTGTAATTATGCATTTAGTCACATTGAAAGCAGAACTAAACGGCAGCTGCAGCCTGGATTTGATAAAGTATCGGTTCAGACCATTTTATGACCGTAAAAGAAAGAAGCAAAGAGAAGGGAAGAGTTCACGGTGCTGGTTAAAGTCAAAACTTGTTTTAAAAATGAAGTGTTACCATGTTCTCCACCTCAGCGCTCTGCCTGACGCCCCACTGGAACATTCCCATCAGGGTGACAGCGTAGCTCAGAGCCAGCCCAACAGAACCAGCATCCAGCTCTGAAAGCAAAGTGATTTAAAAGGTGATGCTCTGGCTCCCTCTAGTGGCACGGAGAATAATCTGCAGATTGATTTTTGACAGATCAAAGCCCTCCTTACGATCTCTGAGCAACAGGCACAAAAACGTGGTGATGGTGACGAAGATGGAGCACATCCCATCGAGACGGACAGCAAACCAGCGAGAGGTTGTCAGGAACAGGAAAAAGGCCTCTGTTCACAATGATAACGTTTCAGTACTTTGGCGACATCAAAAAAAAAAAAAAAAACGTTTACACATCTGGAAAGAGCAGGAAAACCTGAGTGTAGATTCTGATGAGCGTCAAACGTGTTTTGGAACCTCTCTTCTGCTCCGAACGCACGGATCGTCCAGAGTCCCTGAAGAGACGACGACAGGTGGGAGAAGACAGGACTGCGAGCTGCAGGGACACACAGACAACGTGAGGGAAGCTGAAAACGCAAAACAACTTTCTGATAAACACCTTGTTGCAGTACGAGAAAACCTACTGGTGGATTCAAGGCGTTTGACCTCTCTCGATGTTCGCAGGAAGTAACGACGCAGGAAGAGGAACAGCACGAGGAGAGGGACGACGGGGATGAGGATCCACGGGATCACAGAAGCTGCTACAATGATCACTCCAAGAATCTGGAGCAACAACTACTCAAAGACAAGGAGGAAAAAAAGTCAACAAAGAGGACAAACACTGTCAAGAAAGTATTGCAAAAGTATTCACTCCCTAACTGCAGTGTATTTTTATTGCAGCTTCATGCAACAGACGTAATGCATATCTAACTGGGTAAAACTACGAAGGTCTTAAATAATCTGAGTGGTGGGGAGTTTTTTCTCATGCAAACTGTCAAAGAACCACTCTTTCCTCTAATTACAGCAGCAAGTCTTTTAAGGGTTTTTTTTTTCTAGCAATGCACTTATTTTCGTCTTTTAAATATATGCAGCTCAGTCAGACTGGATTGAGAGTCTGTGAGCAAACCATTTTAAGGTTTTCCACCATTGTCACACTAGTGAGCATTCGGTCTGACTGCCACATAAACCAGGCTTCCTATTAAATGCTATTGGAAAAAGGAGGGAGGTTCAGCCAAATGTTCCAACCGGACACCCAGCGTCCATCTACAGAAGGGGGGTTTTAGTCAATAATGGTAACAAATGAAATGGCAGCATACGCCATGAGAAACCACACCTTACACTTCTATGCTCTTGCTGTTCCTCTTTCAAAGATGAAACCGAGGATTCTGATAAAAAGATGTGATGGCAGGTCTTTCTACACTAACATGTTGATTTCGGTTCGGCTGTGGGCTCAGCACCTCTTGTTTTTGTCACAGCTATATGTCTCGCCTTCAACCACAAACAGTCTCAACCGGAGCGGTACAAGATGTACATGTGTTGCAGGCATGGTTACAAGAGCAGCACTCGGAAACAACAGATCCCTTATTCTCACGCTATGCTATACAGACTCTTTTCTCCCTGCAGGGATTAAGAAGGTAGAAGTGAATTTAACCCATCGCCTGTTTTTTGAGGTGGTTTCACTTAATTCTTACAGATAAAACAAATCTTTAAATCTCTAAATGGCGACTCACGCAGCAGGACGGAGTATAACAGGAGGGTCAAACTAGCTTCTAGCTCCACAAATGTCCATTTAGATTAACTAGAGACCAGCCCTGGTCTTACACTGGATTTAGGTCTGGACATGGACTAGGACATTTTAACAGATGGGCATCTAAAGCAGTGAAAATGAGTTTTTCTAACATTCTCAGCATCAGAAGGAAACCCAGCAATGTCTGCGCATCACCCAGTTTAGCTACGATAAAAGACGTACCCTGGCCAGCCACAGGGACAATCAATGCATAGTCAGTCAGTCTGGTAAGGACCAATCACAGCGTGCCCTTATGGGATAATTACCCACAATGCAACAGACAAAACTGTAGCTGCAATGGAGCGATGTTTAATGATGAAATTAATTATGTCCCAATGGGCTGGATATATGTTTAAAATGTCAACAGCTGGCTGCTGTCAGAGCTTTACATTTTGTCCGACGTGACGCAAACACATCACATCTGTGGTTTTCTGATTGGTTCCGACTCGTTTCCACCCAGTTAGTTACACGCTGGTCCCGCCTTTAAAATCAGGCTCTACCTGCTTCTTTCCAGACCGATGCGCCATGTTTACGCTCTAAGTTAGTCTGGTTGGCTAGGCTAATGTAGCAAAGAGTTTCACTTTATCTGTCATATACATCTGTATGAATATGTGAGGATAAAAATGGAAGAAAAATGTTTCAGTTAAAGCTTTTTTTCCCCTTCTAATTCAGTTATGCTTTATTTTTTATTGGTCTATCATATAAAACCACAATAAAACCCATGAAAAATGGATATATAAAGAGGGGTGTGAATACTTTAGCAAGGCTTCATACCTGAAAGAAGCTAGAAACTTAACCAGGGCTGGTTTAATGTGGGCTCAGTCCTCACCTGAATTAAGTCGGTAAACGTCCAAGGCAGCATGGTGTCCACCAGACCGATGTCCTTAGAAAACCTGTTCAACACTCTTCCTAAAGCCATGAAACATGAGAGCGTTTAGTTCAGAGCCGATGCAACACGAAGTCGCCTTTGGATGCGAGGACATGTTTGCTCACCGATGGGGTTTATGTCAAAGAAGCGTACAGGCACTCTGAGGATGGCGTTAAACATGCTGTTATGGAGGCTCTGAGCTGATTTCACCAGCACCGCGAACAAGATGATGTTTCTCATGAACCCAAAGAGGATGGTGGAAGCAGTTAAACCTGGAAAAAACAATTAAGATCAGCAGAGGCGAGGGCCACAATCAAAGCATGCTGGGAAGAGCAGTCAGATTACCTCCATAAATACCGAGGTAGAAACCTAAATCCAACTCGGTCACATTGGATCCGTTTGCAGCTATGCTGCTGTTAATGCTGGCTAACTTGTCTTGCTGTCCTGCCCTGATCAGTCAAAACAAAACGATGTCAGATAAGACGAGGAAGCAGCCGTCTAAAACCGTAATCACAAACATCCTTACCAGTATGCCAGCCACCAGTCATTCATCACATATGATACCTAAAAACAGAATATGTTGATTTTTTTATAGCTAATAATGAGAAGTTTTAACAAGCAAAGTTTTCTTTGTGTACCTGAGCCAGAAGGTTGAGCACAAAAACAAAGATTAGAACCAAAATGTTGGCTCCGGATCGCAGGTATTTCAGGTACATTTTTAGTCCAATGGTTCCTTGAGCTCGACTCTCCTCTGGTACCGTCTGCACTGGTTCTGCCTAACAGGAAACATAAAAAAAAAAAAAGAGTGAGGGCGATAAAATCAGTGTTCTGCAGCTACAACATCTCATTCTTATCAACTGCATAATAAATGAAAAGACCAGTCAAAGAGCAGATGGACTGAATGCTCTGTAGGGCTGAAACAATAAATCGAATTAATCGATTATACAAATAATCGTCAACTAATTTAGTAATAAATGAATCGCTAACTGGAGTATAGAGACTCTAAAACATGCTTTAGAGCAGTAATTATACCAAAGTTGGAAAAAATACATTAATACTTGCATTTAAGATTTAAAAAAAAAAAAAATTCAATATGCTCTACCCAGAACTTATGTGCAAAAGTTTTAGTTCCACCTGATTTAATTCTGTAAAAAATATATATATATATATATTCTTTAAGGAACCTTTTGCTATACAAATATTAATCTATTAATCGAAGAAATAATCGACAGATTAGCAGAATAATTGTTAGTTGCAGCCCTAATGGTTCACACCACTAAACTACATGCTGCACATCCAAAAAAGCAGCACATCATTATAAATCACCACCAGGCCTCCAACACTCTCACTAAGCTTTACTTTATCTGTCAGTAAAGTCTAAAATTTGAGCTAAAAAATTCTCAGTCTATTATCCCTCAGACATTCCTGGTAAAATAAAGCCTTAATGAAGAGAATAAAAAATGCTCAATAAGCTAATTTAGGAGAAGTCTCGTGGATAACATGAGACATGCGGAAGTGATCATTGAATCAAACCATTTGACCAAACTAAAAAGAGGATCTGAAATTAGATAGAAATATATATAAACATGTTTTACAGGCTGCAGAATCAGCAGCTGTGTTTAAAACCACAGCCTCACTGATGGTTAACATTTCTCTCTCTGCACAGAGAGTAAAAGGTCAAAGTTTTAAATTCTCCATCCAATAGAGATGTGCATAAATCCTGTGATCTGACTGTTGTTAAAGTTTCAAGCCAAGCCTGTTCTTTGGTACAAGGAAACAAAAGTCATTAGACGGCTTAGTTTAACTAAACAAGAGCTAAGCTGCTCAGAGCTGCTTCTTCTCTGTGGAAAGACCACTAGAGGGCGCAACAGACCAGTGAGTAGCGCTGTACCAACCGGTAGATGATCTCCATCTTTGACTGACTGAACCGAGGAGGTATGGGAGAGAACAGAGTTCTGGGACAGAGTTCTGATCCTAGCAGGAACATCTTGAGGAGGTAGTAGTTGCTGCTGATCTTCTTCCTCTTCTTTCTTCAGCAGAGAAGTGAAGTCCACCCCAGAGCGCTGCAGCTCGTTGTAGGGTCCCTTTGCCACCAAGTGACCCTGATAAACACAAACGGAAAGAATCGTTTGCACGTCTCTCCTTGTGTTTGTGCACAGCTGCCAAAAACTAAACATCTCAGCATGTTAACGGTTTTATCTTCCCTGTAGAGCCCTAAATGTTTACATGACTTCCTTCTAACCATCTAGAAGATGAGAAACACAAAGCAGGTAGGAAAGGCAGTGAAAAACAGCTTTAGGTCCTTCAGGGTTTGTAATCTTTACACATTCAGAATCAGAAATGTTAGCCGATCTGCTTCTGTGAACAAAATGTTCCATATTTTACAACAGCTTCTAAGTAAATGTAGGTCTGGACTTGGACTAGGCCTTTGGTTCTGGATGCTGTCCAGACTGTCACAGACTTTTATACCACAGCATGCTGCTGCCACTGCTGTGTTTGACAGTAGAGTGGGAGGTTGAATAAACTGCACAACTTTATTCCTGATCTGTCTTCATGTTTCTGTGGGTCACTATAGCTCAACAGACAGACAAGGTCTCCACAAAACAGCTGAATTTATACGGAGCATAAACAACACCCACATGGACTCTATGAACTAACAGGCAGCTGCTGGAGGCAAATAGTTTTATTGCAAGTGATTCATCCTAAGAAAATGTGAAAGAGCTGAAGCAGTATAAAGACTGTCGCAGGCTAAATCCAACTGTAATCAATAAAAGTGCTTCTTCCCCAGACATGAAGCCAAAGACAGAAACCCGTTCACTCTGAGAATAAACCACCAGAAACAAGCTGCTCTATCTATCAGACACTGTCCACCCACAGATGGGGTTGAGAGGACAGTGGAGGAATAAGCAACATTAACCAGCAGGTGACCTCAGGTTAAACTCACAGCCTTTATGAGGCTGCAGTTTCACAAGCTTTCACTTCAAAATATGGAAACAAATCTGACCCACAGAATAGAGGAAAAGGTTAGGGGTCAGTTTGAGCTCAGAGAAATCTACCAACCTTGTTATAGGTTTGTAAATAGTCTCAGCTGTCAATAAGGTTCACATTTGAAAGCTGCTTCGAAGCTCTCAGCTGGAAGAACTAAAATTTGTCGGACCTGTAAATATAACCCGACCTCCTCACACTTTTTTTTTTTTACTTCATGGATCTAGAGAGTTTTAAATCTATTCCTCTGTCCCTCCAGAGTCCATAGGAAAAAAGTAAAAAATAAAATCCAAACAAACCTCTTTGAGGACTAGAATCTCGTCTGCCACCTTCAGGTACTGCAGCTGGTGGGTGACCAGGATACGAGGCTTGTCCTTCAGAACCCCACAGATGCACCTGAAGGAAACAAACAGGAAGCCATGATCGGACATGAGAACGATTCTGTGGGTGAGAAGAATGAAGCCTCTATATTAGGAAGCATGTCCCTGGAAAACCACTAAGAAAATGTTGCACAATTTGATTAAAAAGCACCAATCTAAAGGAATAATAGAATAAAAAAGCAAAGTAACAGGACAATATGAATGTAAAATATTTATCAGTCTTATTTTTCACTCCTTTCAAAAGCGAAATTCTTTATCTTAAGACTATTTCTCACAATTCCCTTTTTTTCCTCTTTTTTTTTTTTTACAACGCATTTATCAATAAATGCCCCGTCACCACCTATTCACTCACTTTACAGTAGTAGATGGATATTACGATAATGAAACACCTACAGAGCTGTTTGAAAGAAAGTAATCAAATTAAATATTTTAACTCCAAATGAACAAAACAAGAAACTTTGATAATTAAGCCAATTTTGATTGTGAGGCTGATTGAAAGTCTTTGAATTACCTCATATGGAATAATAACACAAATATTCAGTCTCTAATAATTCACAACACATTGAGAATTCAGGACTTCATACAAAAAGAAAAAAGTAAACACAAATATGAAAGGAAATAAGAGAAAAAATCCTGAAAATATAAGGAAAAATCTTATTTGACTAAAAAAAAAATAGAAGCTACTAGAGAGAACAAGTCGAGGAAGGTCGACGTGCCTTTTCATCTGAGTCTATATCTAAAACTCGACTGTAAAATAACGAAACACTTTAGATTTAGTATAAAATTTACTTGAGTGGAAATC
Organism: Jordanella pulchra; assembly: GCA_034780135.1. Classification (NCBI taxonomy): domain Eukaryota; kingdom Metazoa; phylum Chordata; class Actinopteri; order Cyprinodontiformes; family Cyprinodontidae; genus Jordanella; species Jordanella pulchra. The sequence continues at coordinate 4,967 of JAUZNJ010027428.1, read as the reverse complement.
AAATGTTTTCATCATCTCTCTGGAGCTGGAAGAAAAATAATTTATTTATCAAACTTCCTAGAATTAGTCCTAAGATCACTCTTAATAGTGCAAAACAATATGCAAGTTAAAAGCAGGACTAAAAGGTTATTTATCAAGTGTCTCACTCACACTTTTAGCAAAGCGTAGGATGAAATCTTCAGTGTGACTCTCAGAGCGGTTTACAACATAACCTGGTGCCGTAAATGGGATCCAAGATCATTTTACTTCCAAGTCCAGTGAACTGACCAATTGCTGAATGGAAATGTTTATTTAATGGTTGTGGTGGCCCAGTGTCATCTCCAGACTAGCATAAGCTACATTTAACGATAAAGTCTGGTAGACCTATTGAAAAAACACTGAATTAAAAGACATTTTCGAAGTATTGTTTTCTGATCAAAGTTACAACAAATATAAAAAGGACTTTTAGTACTAGAGTTAAACAATAGCTAAGACCTTCAAGAACCCAATAAAAGACAAACACTACAGTTACATCATGTTCAGGGACTTCCTCCAGCTCTTTCCTGTCCGGGAAATTCATTGTCCAACAAATATATCGTCCTGATTAGTAGAGGCCGAACAGACTGGATAGGACTCACTGTTCAAAGAGGTGTCTGCCGACCTCAGCGTCCACGGCACTTAGAGGATCATCCAGGAGGTAGATGTCTGCATCCTGATACACAGCCCTGAAGAACAACAAAATAAAAAAAGCAGAACAGTTTTAGAACAGAGAATCTTCGCTGCTGTCAGATTTGATAAACCTCAGTAAAAAAAAAAAAAAAAAAAAAAAAGAAGCAGAAAGTGCAACTTTTAAAAGCATGTTTGTATATTTCATCACTAAGAAGCCACAAAATTTAATGTACATTAATAATAAATTAAGTACGAAGTCGCCTACATGGCAGTTAGGTTAAGAACCACAGCAGATAATCTGTAAAAGCCTCATTGAAACATCAGTAAACAAATAAAGATGAAGGACAAGAAACACAGTAAAGAGCTTAAGGCAACAGTTGGAGACTTCATATAGTTAGTTTATTAAAAAAAAATACCTCAAACAGGGCTGTTTGAGGTTAAAAATATAAATTAATGTTGACAATATGGCTTGAATGGATAAATACTTAAATAGCATTCATGTCACAAACCCAAGATAGTGACTGCCAGCTACAAAAAGGGACATAAAACTTTTTATTTGCTTTCAGTCTGCTGGTTTGGTAAATAAATAACTTATTTTCTTAATGACTTCCTCAGATCATCTTAATGTTGTTATAAGTCCTTCGTGATGTACTGTACTGTGCGGCTCAGAGGACGATTCAACCCGTCATCTGAACAGTAAATTAACTACAGTAAACATGTCACAGGTGATCGTTGAACAAAATTTCAGCGTTAATCCGAGAAGCAGCAAAGTAGGCCACAGTATCTCTGGAGGAGCTGTAGGCATCCGAGGCTCAGGTGGGAAAGTCTGAATGGTCGTAAATCTTCGTGTCACAGTCCTGTTTGCAGCTTGTTACAAACCATGTCTGCCTGACAAGTTAGTGAAAACTAACAGATCACATCAACCTGAACGTGTCCTGATGCACTGGAACGCCGCTGGAGCTGCAGACTCGCTCCAATCAGCACCACTGAGCTTCAGCTGTTTGCCATTTATGTGATTGATCCAATACCGACGTTCAACAGAGGAGTTGAACTCTGACTCTACTGGATTTCTAAAGACTGTAGCTGGATCTTCGTGGTCATCAGAATAAAAGAAGCTGAAAACAAATGCGTACCTTGCTTTTCTTTTTGTCAATGCTTTTCCTTTAACTTGCAATCATGCACAAATGTAATGTGGAAAACTAAATCGATTTTCTATAAAGAATAAGTGTAATCCAGCATTTAAGGGAGCTGCTTTCCAGTAAAGAAGTTGTTTTTTTTGTAGAGCTGGATCCTGACCTGGCCAGGTTGACACGGGCTTTCTGTCCCCCGCTGAGTGTGGCCCCTCTGTCCCCGATCACAGTCTGATCCCCGTCTGGAAGCAGCTCCAGGTCCTACAAATAAACAAAACATACATTAAACCACTGAGGAATTCAGCATCACTTCCTTCAGCTGCTCATCATCGACACTGCCTAAAAGTGTAAAGATGATCATAAACAGGTTAATTTGGGGGTTAGAAATAAAACATTTATAACACAATGACTCAGCAGCTGAAAGATGGATCTGTGATGACTTCATCTGAAACGCAGACAGGTTATAACAAATGATAACTCAAAGGTTATAAAACTCATTCAGGAGCTTCATGGTCGTCTGTGGTAACTCATTAATCCGGCGACCTCTCCCTGAAAAAGGATAGAAAACATTAACATCCCAACAGACTTCAGCGGGAAGAGTCGGCCCCACAGAGTGCATCGATCTGGGGCCAAATTTATCACTTTTAAAAAGTTAAAAAGCAATATTTTTACACACAAGCAGCTCAGGTTTCAACATGCTGGTTTTGTTTTTTAAGCCATTTAGATTTTCAGCCACTCAATCAAAAAAAAAAAAAAAACTAAAATATCTAGAGAAACGTTATTATCATGAGCGGATATCACACATCAAATAGCTACAGATGTAACATCCCAGAAAAGGTGTTAGCTTTCTAAAGAAACAATTAAAATGAATGTAAATGTTCGCTTTCATTTAGTTTATAGCACAATCATAAACGTTTTATTCAATGAACTTAATCAGCAGTAAAAGGAAACTATGTTTAATGTTATCAAAAGTGGAAAGTAAACTTATCATACAAAATACACGTATTTAAATAATGAAACAAAGAGCCTCAGTATAATACCAAAGTGGTTAGTTTCATTATAAACCCCAGCAAAAGACATTTGTGTGCAGCATATGAAAAATAAATAAGTTAATGTTTCGAAAATATCTGCTTGAAAAATATGAAAAACTACAACAGCACTTGGTGTGCAGACCTCCGCCAAGCAGCACATTTAGCCCCAAGCGATGACTTACACATATAGCTAAAAATCACACATGATCTGGATCATTGTGAAATTTTAAACTAATTGATCCCTGGCATGAACCTCTGGTAAGAACTTCCTTAAAATCCATCCATAAGATCATAAGTAAAGCACAGTGTGTGTCTGCAGCCTCTGGTGTCTGTTTTGCGCTCTCCTTCATTCTTCAATCGAAGCATGGCTCCCTTTGGGTTTTTGTATTTCTAAAACACTTTTTCAGTCCAATGCTCATGCTAAAGTCACTGCTGCCCCCCTCTGGTTTAGGGGGGAAATGCTTATTCTGCAAAATAGATGTCAATCCTTTAAAAAAAAAACGACTGTCTGCATAATGATCCAAATCATCACCAAAATGTTAAATGCATTGTTCCTTGGCATGAGGCGCCCCGCTGGTAAAAATGTCATTCAAATCAGTTCATAACTTTTCAAGTAATTCTGCTAAAAAGGAAATAAGTATAACTGGAAAAAAAACCACTAAATCTGGAGTGAAAGGTACTCAAAACATGTGAAATATGTCCCTGCAGCAAAATGATTTCACTCATTAAAATTAATGTTTAAGGCTGGATAATTAAAGCCCATTTAAATTCAATTAACTTGTACAGCGCCAATTCACAGCACGTTAGCTAAAGGCCCTTTAGAGACAATTGAACTGATGTTGTGCTGCATATTGAAATTATGTTAATCTAAACATACAACTAGAGAGTCGGAACCAACCACAGCTTATTTTGCTGAACCTGATTTGTGGCAGAACTGACATTACTCCCTTTCATTTCCTGTTTAAATCACAATCTTGATGATGATTTGATGTTGTATAGATTTCCTTCACTGATGATATAACAAATACGACTTAAACAGCATAATTAGTTGTTTTTTTTTAATAACACTGAGTTGTTCATTTTTACTCAATACAACGGTAATTCATCCATCACGATATTTATTCTCTACTTTTCAAATCGCTTGTGGACATTTTACAGCATTGTCATTTATTTTCACTCTCTTCAAAATGTAAAGTTACTTTAAATGTCATCTGTCCAGAACTTTTGCCTTTTACAAACGAAAATGACCCTGAACGCTCACAGGGATGGGACCCTCCAATCATAGGTTATAGCCTTACAACAAATTCAGTTACATCTTTCTGTGGATCTTTACTTTCCTTGTGTGAAGTAATAAAGATAAAAATAAATCTCACCCTTTTCAGAGCACACGCTTTGATGACTCTTTCATACTTCTGAGGTTCCAGATCTTTCCCAAACAAGATATTGCTGCGGATGGTTCCAGGAAACACCCAGGGCTGCTGAGCTGCGTAGGTCAGCTGACCTCTGACTCTCAGGACGCCTTTATCAGAAGGAAGCTCGCCCAGGATGGAGCTTAACAGCGAAGACTGAGAGAAAATGCAAACACAACCATGTCAGGAAGCGAATGACTCCATGCTACCTTCAGTACTGGAAGATAGTATTTACCCACCTACAGATTTCTTCTGTTTTTTTTTTTTGTTTTTTTTTAATACTGAAACATTCAATATTGAATCTAAATACTTCCATGTAGTATGAAGAAGCTTTCCAAACCTGGTTTAATATAAGAACCTAATTGCTTCACTTAACGGATTCAATCCAACAGTTTTGGTGAGCTGTGTTTAGTTTCAAGCCTATTTAGAACCAGACCTGGTTCAGAAAATCAACAAACTACTTTAGAGAACCTGTTTGACAACTTGAAAATTGACTCGGTGGGGGAACAAGGAAAAGAGATTATTAGAAAGCTAGTGCGTCTTTCGATGGCCTGAAAAGTGAAAACATGCCTCACCTTTCCAGCTCCTACTGGTCCAATAACAGCCAACAACTGGTTTGACTCCAGGGAGAGGGAGATGTTCTGCAAAGTCGGAGCATCTAAGTTCTGGAGGAAAAACAACTTCATTATCTTGGGTAACTTTTCTGCCAAAGGCCATCTTAAAGATGCATAGTCTAATTTCTTTTTATA
>JAUZNJ010027417.1:0-16611 GCA_034780135.1 Jordanella pulchra | reverse complement strand
ATATATCAATAAGGGTGAAATAAAGATCAGTGCAACAACCCTGACCTCTGTGAGAACCTGTTTTTGTAGATAAAATTCAGCTGTTTTGGATAAAACATTTGCATTTCAAATCTAGATACGGGCAGAGCAAAGGCTCCACTAGAGCCTCTGCTCTGTTATATTTGGATTGGCGGAGAAGTCATTACAAACAGCTGTTGGCTGAGTGTTTTCAGACATAAATTTAGTTCCTTAAACATCGGCGACCTCGCATAACTTGAACTTCCTCAGCTGAATAAACAATACGAGTTAACAAGGGTCACAGAGTTGTTTTGTTGTTTCGCAGAAGACCATTGAGACTGTTCTATTTCCCATCAATTGTATTGAGCTTTTTCTCCTCCTTTGCAATATTAGTGGTTTAAACAAAATCGGAGCCTTGCTCTGTTTTGGTTTCGGATAAATCCGGTGTTCTTTGATGGAAAAGTGCTTCATTTAACTCTTAGGAGCTTTGAATTGGCTGTCAGCAGTATAAGGAGATGATGACGGCGTGAAGCACAGTGTTGACAGTGTTGAGGTGAGCTCTGTTTACTGTTGCATCAGGAGCTTTGTGAGCAGAGAAATCCCTTTAGGAGGAGAAAGTACCACATGAAACAGTTCTCCCCACGACTTCCAAGTTTTTAAACATTGTCAAGTTTAATGAAAAAAGAGAAGTTAATACACCCTTTATAAAAAAAACAAGCCTCCCTCCCTGTCTGTTAGGTTTGTTACAGACTAGATTGTCCTCAGTTCACGTCAAAGGTTTTATCGTTATCATATTGATCTAGATCATTGTATAAATACTCCACCCTGTACTGTACTAGAAGTGACTGATTGCTTTTTTTTAACTTTTGTTTGATATAGGCTTGGCCTGGTGTGCGATTAACCTGCTGTATACCTCCAGAGGTTTACAGGACTTACAAATTTCATCTAAATGTATAACATGATCAATCCATTTTACTGCTTACATGTTAAATAAATCTCCCTTAGCATGAGCATTTTGTTATCTACAAAGAAAGCATCCAGGTAGTTCTTGGTGATTTATTTATTTATTTTGCCAATCATGAGAATGAAAGGCTGGTTGAACTTGTTGCTGTAGAATAGACAGGGATGGATCATATAGTTTTTAATTACAGTATTTGGATTTTTTTGTAGCGACTATCACAGTTTAATGATCCTTTCTACAGTACAGCTTTTGCTGAATACAGTCAGAATCTCACAAAAAGAAATACCTATAGTACACAATTAAATATAATGCTGTAATTATGACATTGATCAGTGCTTAATAACTGCATTAAATCATATCTTAAAATATAGTGATATCTATGGATTGTCTCAATAGTGGATGTTGATAGCCATGATGATAGATTCTGAAAATGTAAATTAGACTTAATCACAGCTCAGTTTAAATAGAGCTGATTCATACCAGGGCCAATCTTTTGGGTATAAAAAATTATTTATTTTGGTAGGGTTTTTTAACCAATCTATATTGGTTAAAAGGCAAACCAAAACAAATGGATCACTCTGACCAATCTATTGGTTAATAAGTGTAAAAATTCGGTAAAAGGCAGAACTAAGGCTTGTGCCACCAACCCTACATTTGCAGCGTAAACTCATGCATCTGATGCCACTCTCCCTGCTAACATGTCTCTGAATACAATACCACTTAATAATAATGTTACAACAAAGGTTAACTGCAAGGTGAAGTGTGTTAGCAACAAAGCAAGCTGCCAGTTCTTTTAGAGGAACCTTTACCAAAATCATATTTCAGGTGCACAGAGTCACTATTTTCTTTGGTAAGAGATACTGGGTAGATTTAAATTTCTCTTCAACTATAATAAATATGACAGGTGAGCCCTTTCTTTCTGATCTTTCGTGGATCTGGCCCTTTGTATTGTCATTTCTTCCTAACTTTGTATACTCTGTGATATAAGCTACATACAGCTTAGCTTTTGGGCTCTGATAATGTTAATGACTCAAAATAAAAAGTCAATTGTAAAATAATGTTTTTTTTTTTCCATACCAGTACTGATGCAAGTCCTCTGTGCTTCATCAATCTTCCAGTTTTCCTGCGACATCATCTGTTGCTCTGAAATATAACATACTGCCAGCAGGAATTCCCACTGGCTGCTTAATTTCCCCCTGTAGCTGCTGGAGCTGTCTGCCTTATCTACAGAGGCTTCTTTGTTTGGGGTTTTTCACTCCATCCGACGGCATGTGTTCAAAACTAGATCCTCCAAAAGCTTCCATCACTTCTTTGATTGATAGAAAAGAAGATTACTGGTTTATAGTCACAGTCTGCAAGCTTCGTTTGCTAAAGACGTGGTGATGCCGATTTTCTACGTTGGCCTTGAAGTTGTGGTCATGTTGGCCTTTCCCTTTCTAAAGCCTAGGAATCTGCTTATGCTCTCCAAAGTGTCTAATCTTGCACTGGGTATCTATCAAGAATGAGGCAGAAAGAACTCTGAAGACCTTAAATGTACAGAGCAACACAGATAACACTTTGCAATAGTTCAACATTGTTCACAGGTTTTAATATTTTTACACTTTGCTTCAGCTTTCCTGCAGATTTTAAAAGTGGTCCTGATTGATATTTGTTGAGTTTTGCATCATTCTGTAAAATGTTTGTTTAAAAATTAGCAAGTGGAGGACAGAGAAAGGTCTGCAGACGGATTCCTTTCTAAATACTTTAAGAGTATCTTTAACAGGACACTCATTTGCAGGAAAAACAGCTTAAACCCCTCTGGGAAGAGTTTAAATGAGGTTTTGACGTGACAATGGAAATATTTGACCACTCTAGTAGGAAAGCATTCATAAGGTAAGGAACTGATGCGGGACAAAAAGGCCTGGCTCACAGTTTCTGCTCTAATTCATTCCAAAGGTGCAGACCAGTCATGTTCCCATATAATACATCCCACATCTACTGACTCATCTTGAATAATATGCCACTCAGCATCCATTAACCCCCACTCTGTGATTTTTACCTGTCTTACTATCTCACTGTAGTCGATGAAGCTCCACTTGTTTTTGGGGAATTAGATATTGTGTCTCACCTCATGAACGGAATCTTTCTGTCTCTATTCTAGACATATTTGAACACAAGCCGCAGGTTGTTTTTTGAAAGGCATCTTAAAATGAGGCTTAGACGTCACTTTCAGAGTCATTGACGGAGTTAATGCAGAGGATGGTTTCATACAACCACAGATGGGTTTAATCTTAGTCCCAGCTGTAGGCTGAACAGCCTTTAATGAAGGCAGCATAAGAATGTAGATCAGACAACAATGGCTGATGGGAAAACTGAATGTGTGTCTTTATTACCTGTTGGTTTATATGGATTATTGCTGTGGAGGATGTAATTATGGATATGAGTAATTGTATGTTACTTTAGGTCCTGGTAGATGTTGACTTTACTGCTTCCTCTACAGTAAACCCCGTATCCTCTGAGTATATTATGGTCTGTGTGAGCTTCTTTTCTGCTGCTGTGTTTGGCTTGAGTTTTTCACTCTCTGGTCGGACTTTGAGCTTCTTGCTCGTCTACATATTCTGAGGAGACGAGATGTTTTGTAAACAGGTGGCAGCCTGATCAAAAATTCAACTCTTCTGGTCCAGAGTGTAAAGATGCTGCATTTTAGGACACGAGTTGAATTTGAAAAAAGGCAAAGCTTTTGGTTTGGAGCTCCTGTCCTGATGTCTCTGGCAGGGAGATGTGTGTTGACTCAGCTGTGTGTGGGAAGGAACTAGGTTCATCTGCAGGGGTGGGACCAACTTTTACCATTATATCTGGGTGTTTTCTGTAGCAATAGGTGAAATGAAGTCCTACCTGGAAACAAGGCAACCTTTACTGGTTAGTATACCAGCACTTTTTACTGGGTTTCCCCTGTGGTACATAGGATGTGCGTAAACAAACTGGATTATAGTTTGGAAATGAGTCACCAGGAACTGAATGCATTTGAAGGGACAGCTTCAGGCTGTAGGACATATTGTACTCCCGTGGTACTGCTGTATCAGGTAGCCATTGTTGTCACTGGTGTCTTCTTTGCTCTAGTTTTGATTAGTGGTTTCACTCGGGTCGGATTCGATGAGTCTGGTTTCAGTGTTTTCATCACTATGGTTTTCAGTTCATAAGACAACCTTTTGTTTTTCCTAGCTTTGCTTTTATCCAACATTATTGTTTTTAGATAACATTTTATTCCAGGTCTGGAAAGTTTGGAAAATAAAAACAGCCTTTTGAAAAAAATCCATGATTTGGTCCACTTGAGTGAGAAGTTTACTAACTTCAGTTTAGAAGACCTGATATTTAGTTTGGTTAAAAAATTGTAGAAACAGTTTCTATAAAAGTAAGAACTGCCCATTTGAATGGTAAAAGTTAATTCTGTTAAAAGATTTATTAATTAAAAAAAACCCCAAAAAACTCAAAAACGTTTGTCTAACTGCCTTTCCTATTCTTTGGATTCTTAATCTCGTTTTTCCGACCCATGCAAACACACACACACACACACACACACACACTAACATATCCCCTCCTTTGTTTGATTCAGTAGCCTGAGCAGGGCCCCAAAGCATCTAATAAGGCGCCAACACATAAAAGAAACCCCCCGTCACGCCCCTTCTGAACCTAAACACCCTCAGTCCCAGTAGTGAGGCTACTAACGCTGAAATGAATCTGCCCAATCAGCTGCATCTCCACTTTTCTGGGCCTCCCTACGCCTTCATCCTCCTGGGACGGCTGGAGAAACTCACTCTGGAGGCTCTGAGCTCCTGAATGAGGTTGGGTTAGCTGGGCAGGTAATGATCCAAGTGAGAGCTCTTGGTCTTTGGGGAGCAATGCTTTGCTCCCTGTGAGACCCTGCAACTCTGGAGATGAGACTGAGGGTCTTTGTTGTGCGGGAAAAGCGAGGCAGTGATGAGTGGTCTGCTTGGAAATGTCAGATCCCCCAGGGCTGAGTGGAAGAGACAAATCCATCAGTCTTTCTGTTTTATCTATCTTTTATGTACAAATCGGGTCTTTGTTTGAAATTCTGCTGTTTTCTATTGTTTACGATGTTTTTTTTCCCCCACTCTTTATGTTTATTCCTTTCCTGAAAATTAATGCTCACATTAATAATATAAAAACGTAAAGGAAGCTTCTTTAACCCCAGGATTTATAGCCTTTAGACAGGTGAAAATTGACTGTAATCTGTGGGTGTGTATGCGGACACAATCTAAGTCTTTTTCCTGATAACAATAGACACGTCTTTTTTGTTTTCCGCTTAGAAAACCGAGGCACAGTTGAGAGGGATGTCTGCCTCTCTGTCCTGTTCCCTCTGACTCACCTCCAAACCCCGTCCCTCCAACCGTTGCTGTTAATCCCAATTGCATTCTGTCTTCCTTATTGTTTGAGTTTATGTCCTTTCTAAAAAGCAGATTTTGCATTAGTCAGAAATTACTCACTTCTTTCAGCAGACCGGAACAGTCACATAAACAAAATGTCAGCACAAAAACAGACATTCTTCCCTGAATCTGAGATCTAGCAACATGCTGAAAACCCAGATACATTCCTAACATAGTGTCCCCACAGACAGAGATCCACAGCATGGAGTGGAGGAAAAAGAAAACCGTGTCATACAGAGAATTAATACCCATGTAGCTCTTCTATATTGTAAACCACTAATTGTGTTTAGCTGTGTGATTGACAGCCCAGAGTAGGGCGTACAAGTGAAGTGGAAATAAAAGGATTTACAGTTAACAATAGTTTTAGAAATAAGTTTATTTTGAAAAAGGTTGCAGCCCAGTTTCATCCTCGCTGATCAATACATGGTAGAAGTACCTTGGGTCGCTATTACAGCTTCCAGTCTTTCCCGATTGATTTCAGCCAAGTTTTCACATCTAGAGACCGACATTGTTGCTTCTTCTTCTCTGCAAAGTAACCCAAGCTCAGTCAGAAAGGATGGACAGCAGCTATTGTAAAGATGATCAGTTAGATTTAGGTCTGGGCTTTGACTAGGCCTTTCTGACTCATACATGTACTCCGATCATTCCATTGGAGCTTTCGCTGTATGTTTAGGGCCCTTGCTCCATTAGAAGTTGTACCTCTGCCAGAGACTCAAGTCTTGCAGCCTCCAAAAGTTTCATTCTTTCAGAATTGTCCTTTGTTGATCAACCTACCAGCATCCTTGTCCTTGCTGAAGAGAAATATCCCCATAAGCATGATGCAGCCAGTACCGTGTATAACTCTGGGTGGAGTGTTCTCCAGTGCTTTTTTTTTTTTTTGTTTTTTTTATGTAGCCAAAACAATGTGCCTTTAAAAATACCATAAAATGAATTATGACCCTGCTTAGTATTCTCTAAATAATCTAGAGTCCTTTACAGACCAACTGCATTTATAGAGAAGCTAAATCACACAGAAGTGAAGCTATTTACTAGTTAGTTGAATTCTGAGGGTTAGAGGTTGCACAGTTTTGTATTAAGGGCAACAGGAGTAGAGTGCTTTTTCAAATCCATGCCGTTCATTACCTTTTACATTAAAAATATGTCTGTTTCTTTTGTTTTATATATTAAAATGCTAAAGATATACGCTTACATTTCAACTTGTAAAATACAAAAGTATCAACATCTTCATTACTTTTGCAAGACTGTGCAAGAAGACTAGGTTGCTCAATGTGATGATGTGAGTTAAGGAATGTGAGGTTCTTAATGAAGGAGTCAACCCTCCTTTTACGGGATTTGCTAAATAATCAGATGACTTTAAGAATTTACCATAAATGCTTCTTGTTTTGCTTACAAGTGCAAACATTTTTCATGCTTAAATAATTCAAACTCCTACAGCTTGTTAAATTATGTGTGTTAGATTCCTGCTGAGCAAAAATGGTCAACTTGTGTTTAAAAACAAAGTGCAGATAAATACAATGTCGTAACTTGAATCCGTTAGGCCATAACCACAACCATTAGCTGTTTGTAGCTTAGGCTTTGACATACTCGGACACATACAGTTAACCACTATCAGTGTATCTGGCTTAAAAAACTAAAACTATTTTAATTTTGTCAGATGAGCTGCTTTCTGCAGTGTCATGCTGAGAGAAGCATGATGGGCTGCATCTCATTGTTTATTACCACGAATGAAAAATCACAAACATGAATCCCAAGTCCACATTTTAGAATATAATAGAAGCTAAACAGAGTGTTCTGTTTACATGTGCAGCTGTCTAAACATTGTATTACTGGAAATGTATAACTTGCGTTTTAGCAAGAAATGTGTTTGTGGTTTCTAAGGACTGAAGTTTTGAAGACTTTTTTGACAAACCAAATAAATGGAACTAAATGTTTGGGTAGAAAGGGTTTATATAGTTTGTTTAAGCTGATTTTCAGCGTGCGACACTGAGCTAAAGGAGAGCAGACATGTTAGGTCTCGCTATACTCTGATGCTGCTGTTTATTCAGATTAAGGTGCTCAGATGGGCAAATTGTGAACAATAGAAGAGGAACAGTGTTCTCCAAAGTACTTGAGAAATTAGACACCTTTATCCATAAATTTAAAGTGGATTGAAAACAAAGATTGAATCCTAGTTTGTATTCTAAGCTCTGCTCCTACCGATGATCTCCGTACAAATACAGAATCTCTAGACCTCACCAGAGAAACCTGAAGCTTATCATGGGTTTAAGAACGCAAAATAGGTTTAAGAATGCAAAATAGGATGTACTAGTTGATATCTTTGCGTTGACTTTTGAAGATAAAATCAACATGACATGGTTTTCTCACATATAGCAATAAATACAAAAATCATAAAGAAGTACTCGAAAAATCTAAACGTTGAAGCAAGAATGAACAAATCATAAATTTTGTCGATTGTGATTCACTGTATTTGCTAAATCTATCATGACGTTATCAACAAATACAAACTGAATTTTTTTTTTTATTTTATAAAGCAACATACCATTCATTAAAGTGAAGGTTGGACAAATTTAAAGCAAGAATTTAGCTGATGGTGAAGTGTTTTGTCATGATTAGCCTTTATTGCAGTGTTTTTCAACCCTTGTCCTCAAAGCACGCTTCCCTGCATGTTTCAGATGTTTCCCTGCTTCAACACACCTGATTCAGATGTTTGCAGTGCAGTAAACCCTGTTCATCTGCCATTAATTGATATCAGGTGTGTGAAATCCTGGAAACATCCAAGACATGCAGGGCAGTGCGCCTTGAAGACCAAGTATAAAAAACACTGCTTTATTGGACAGTTTTGATGACAGGAAACAGGTTTGAGAGAAGGGGAGGACTTGTGGCGGAGGTCGACAGGTCGGGAATCGAACCCAAGACAGCCGCATCAAGGACTGAGGTCATAGTTCATGGGTGCGCTACCCGTGCGGAGGCTTTGCGGGATATGAGGATCTATAAGCTCAATACCTAGGCTTTGTCATGGTATAGGGAACTCCACCAAAAAACAGATGTCCCCCCCACCCATGAGGACATGAGGTCTTTCGTCCTTAAGGATACAAGGAAGTCTTGATTCTTTATGACAATCATTTGGCCAAAAAAAAGTTGAAAGGGATGATTTTAGGAAACTATCATGGCTTCCTTAATGTACAGGGAGCAGAAAACCCTAAGAAAAAATCAGCTGCTCTCTGTGAAACTTTCAAACAGGCCCCTCATGGGGGCTTCATAGGAATAAAACCTCTGCAACAAACATCCGTGTACCAGTGATGATGCCTCATAGCACCACTCTATTACTACTGACCATGTCTGTTTGTGTGTTATTTTATCAAATGTTGTTAGTTTTACATCACATGTAACTTGGTGATTCCTTCAAAAATGTCAACATGTTTCTTATTCAGCCCAGAAAATTTGCTCAAAAGTCTTTTTATGATGGAGATGTTTGTTTTGGTAAATGCGAGCTGGACCTTTGCGCCCTTTTTGGTCAGCAGTGGTTTTGAACTCTGAACTCTCCTATGGATGCTATATTTGCTGCGTCTCTTGTCGCTGACTCATAAACATTTAACGTTTTTTGAGGCAAGGGAGTTTTAAATTCTTTTGTGACTTTCTGGACAAGTCGCGGATTTTCTGAAAAAATGAAAGGGAGACAAGCATTTTCAGCAAATTAGCTGATGTGAATAAAATGACATTTTTTAAGAATCTAGAAATCACAAAATAAAAACGTTTAATGGACATAAAGCAAAGACAGATGAGAGCAGAAGGGGGGAGAAGATGAAACCGTTTTAAGCAAACAACCACTAATGACTTAAGTAGGTGTCTTAATTGGTCAGGCATGGTGTCTGTGTGTGTTGAGGAAACGGAGAAGGTCTTCAGGAAGACAGCTGTCTCCCACTTCTTAAGGTTGGGGGCACAAGGTTGAAGCAAGCTCCCCCATAACCATCTAAGCCGCCCATACACACATTCATTCACCCCTGTCTATTCCTCATATGGAAACCCAACCCAGTTGGCCTTTCATGTGGTTGTGGGCTGAGCTGGGGATGGGAAGGGAGGAGGTTTCAGGAGCAGGGAGGTGACACTCGAGGCCTAAGCAGCTCTCCTGTCTGCTCTGCTCGCTCTCTTTTGTTTCATGACTTAAACAAGTTGGGGTTCGTATTTATCGTTTGGTTTCAAGCAACAGAGCAATGTGTGGTTTGGCCGCGACCCCAATAGTTTCCAGTTTGCTGCCAGAGGTTGGGTGGAGCGCTTTGGGTGTAGTTGACTTAAGTTTTGCCACATGTGCGGTTTAGCAATTAAAGGTTGCACCCCCCAAAAGTTTTCTAGCGCTTGTTCTCACACACACAAAGAAATGGTAATTTTGTTGACAGGTCATTGTCTATTTCTGGGATGAATCAGGTAACATTTTTAATTTGAGTAACAATCCCCAAAACAGAAAGTCTGATTCTTTTTTTCTTTTTTTAACCTCAACATGTTTAATTGTTTTGACCTAGAAAGTCCACTCAGTCATCTCCTTTTTTTTTTAATCTTCTCTAGCCATCACTCTGTCTCACACAGAGACCCATTGTGTGAGCTCATGTCTGCATCAACCCAGTGCATGAAATGTAATATAACCACAAAGCATATACACATACTAACATAGTGGATAAAATCATTTGAATCATGTCAAATTACTTGTTGATGCTGTGAAATAGTTTATCTATGGTTTGTTTTTTCAAATTGTGTCATATTTTACATTGAGGTAGAGTTCTGAAACAGTCTGGGAAACTAAGAAAGGGATAAATCTTTCTTGTTCCTCTAACGTGTCTTTTTATCCTTCCTCTTGCGTTTATTTCTTTCCTATTCTGCATGCTTTTATTGTTTCCTTGCTTCCATGTGCTCTTCCTTTCTACCTTCCTTGTGTCATGTATTCCTTCATTTCTCAACTCCTTCACTCTTTCCTTTTTTCGTTTTCGTGCCCTTACTCTCACCCTTCATGTTTCATCCTTCTCTCCTTCGATCCGTTTGCTTGACTTCCATTCCTTCCTCGTGTCCTTCAATCTTTCCCAAATTCTCTGCATTTCCTCTCTATTCTACTTCCCTCATTTGTTCCTTATTTCCTTCCTCTCGTGTGTTCTGTCCTTTTTAATGTTTCCTCCTCCGTTCATTCCTGGTTCTTGTTTTCTCTCCTTCCTTCCTTTCCTTTCTTTTGCCATTCTTCTCTCAATACATTTTTCTTTCATTTTCGTCATCGGATCTTGTGTTGCACCTTCCTTCCTTTCTTCCTTACCTTTATTCCTTCTTGCATTAAAGCTTGTCCACTTTAGAAATATCTGCCACAGATGAACTTGAATAACACAACATGTTTACAAAACTTCAATAAATCCCAATATTTTTTCTCCTTACATTTAACTGAACCCCATTTTTCCTGGCAAATATTTTACTTTTATCTCCTCAAACCAAAATGATATGTTTTTTTTCTTATCAAATGGATGCAGGTAATATCGGCCATGCAGATTATAATAACCTGCCATTTGCACCGTCTGCATCATGTTGTTAGCTTTTGTTAAGACATTACATTGAAATAACAGTCTAATAACAACTTTAACAGTCTGGCATTCATTTACATAAATTTTGTTTATGTTATAACCTCATCTGTTTGATTGATGGTACCTGGCACCAAACACACACTGTCATGTTTTTGGAGTATTTCAAAGGAAAGAGCCAATAAATTTATGTGTGGCACCAAGGTTCAAGCATTTAATTTAGTTTGTTTGTATGACACCAATTTGTAAAAACAAAAGTATATCTTCAGTCACTTTGCAAGACAACCATGTCCAGGTTATGTTTTATTTTAAAGGATAGAGTCTAGTTACATGCAATTCAGAGCAAATGTTTGATGCCACAGCACTAAATTCAGCTGCCTGTATAATGCCAGCTAGTAAAATGTTATTTGTAGTGGGTTGGGTGTTTGAATTGACTCGTACTAAGGATCCATGACTGTAAAAGGAGAATGCTTCAGAACCCTGCTCCGTAAAGGTATATTCTTGTCATGATAGGAAGCTAAAGACCTGGAAACGCTGGTCCAGGACCTGTTCTAATAGAGCCAAATGCAAAGATTACACAGCTGATAACAGTAAAAGCTTTGCCTGTGAATGAAGGAAAGAAGATACGTGTACACAAAGTATCAAAGGCAATAACAGCCGGGAGCTTTTTCCAGAAAAGAGGGATAACTTGAAATAAAATTACTTGACTAGGAGTACTTTCTATGGGAAAGTGAATGGAGCACGCATACCACCGATTGAGCAGCAGTGGGCTTATCTCTGGCTTTACCCAATGAAGCCAGAGATAAGCATTTGGCTCTATTAGAAGACTTGTTGAAACTTAAACACACATATATAAAAAGGTTTTGTTAGCTATAAACTTTGAGTAAGGAGAAATAAACAACAGTTGAGATAATGTTGTTTTTTTAAACCACTATTTATAACATTGTTACATACAGTTACAGGTCAACATTGTTATCCTACCTCAGCTTTCTTGTTCAGAGGTTCAAGGTTGTTTATTGTAATCAAGTGTTGGAAGATACTAGAATTTCCCAATAGATGCACCTTGTACCTTAATAGCATGTACCAGTTATAGCTTTTAGGGTTTAGTTTTAGATACATGCAGAAACAGTCTAAGCCAAAAAAAAAATAACAACCCAGTTTTCTTTTTTTTTTTTGTAATATATAAATGTTTTGTTGGTGTTGGAAAACTAACCGTTTCAAAAACCTCCCAATCATTACATCATAGTTTGCGGGCACCACTCCTCAGCTAGCAACCATGGGAAGTATCACTGTAACATACTAAAATATAACACATTACTTTTATATCACATCTTAAATTAAAGTTATGATTATTATTGAAATAAATCACACACAATTCTAAACACTGGCATTAATACATACTAAAAATGTACACATTATCCATTTGCACTGAATTACAGCTGAAAAGGCAACCAACGATTAGCTTGATGCTAATCTGAATGGAAAATTCCGCAGGGATGCTAATGCTAGTAGCATGTTTTGTCTTTTTTTCTTTCTTAGATTCATTTGACCTAAACCAGCCAATGTGCCTCCCAGACGTATTTCACACAAACCAGCACTGTGGATATTATTTTTTGAGCATTTAGGAAGATATAACAGGATAGTTTTTACTGCAGAACACGTGGTTCAAACTCTTCTACGGTAGCCTTTCAGGAATAGGCTACTTACTCACCATTCAGAAATGTCTTCTTCATCTTTGCTGGTGGTGGAGGAGGTGCGCCTTCCTCAGCTGCTAGGTCTAAGGGTCAAAGATTAATGGTTTCACCATTGTATATCTGTTTGCACCTGTATAAAGTGCAAGTGTAAATTTTGAGCTAAAGGCACAGCCAGTTACAGGTTCTTTTCATAAAACTAACGAAGCGTGTAACGGGTAATGGTGGAACTGAGGAGCTAAGAACTCATTATCTAAGAAAAATTTGGTACAAAATTGTAATGGACATGTTTAATATAGCCTATAGATCTAACTTGTTTAAAAGGAAGCATATTAATTTGTCGTAAAATGTTAGGGCTACAGTACGATAAAAACGAAAGAAGCACCTTTCTGCAGCTAGTTAGTCCCTGATAAATTATTCATTCTTCAAACTATTAACAAAAAGTCAACATTTTGACTCCTGTGTTTGAAAATACAGATTTATCACACAGTGGAATCTATTTAAAGAAAAAAATATATATATATTAGGAAGAAGAGTTAATCTAGAAAATCAGAAATATATTCTTTTGTCTTCCAATTAAGTTCTCAGCTAGAGAAACAGCTTTTAGTCCTTGAACACAGACCAAACCCGGAGAGAAAAACTGCAGTAATGACAAAAACAAAAGGGTCAGGAGATAAAGTCAGCAAGAAAATCTGGCCGTGAAGAATACACTGTTTATACTATGTTCAATAGCATTTAAATCTCTAAAAAAACAGAAAAAAACCCAGATTAAAAGGCTGTCTTAATGTCTTCCTCTAGCTTAAATTTGCTGTCATTTATTGTTGGCAGTAACAGTAGAGGATGGTGTAATCCCTCAAATAATTTGTTGACATTCAAGACGCTTTTCCTTCAACCCTCTTTAAACTCTTTAAACTCAAACTGGCCTGTTTTCTGGTATTTAGATTTGACCTTACCTATCTCCTGCCCATTCCTCGTGAACTACCCCTTTGTCAACCTTGCAAGTCCCTGCATCCTGTCAGAGATGGCGTTGTCAACTATATCCTGTTCTACTTCCTGGCCTTGTTGCCACCCCCCCTTTCCCCGGACACTGCGGTCAGAGCTCAGAGGAAAAGAGCTCCTACTTAGACGGCTGCCTCATCCAATTGCCTCCCTCAGATTGTTCTTTGTGATCGTCACTGTGTCCAGCAAAAGGATGTGACACGTCTCTTGCAGTTGTTTCCTGCCTGGATCGGAAAGCGACAGCGGCGGTGATGGATTTGTCTGTGGGAAGGGTTTGTCGAGAGGTTTCCACAAAGCTCTGCAGGTTGTGATTAAAGCAAACCATAAAACAATGTGTGCTCAGAGCCGGTCACCTAAACGAACAGTTAGGAAAGATGAATGTTGGGCTGCGTAAGCTAACTACATCATCTCTAGCGCTGCTGTCGTCCTGTGGAGAGGAGATATGAACATACAGTACTTTTGCACATTTTATCCCGTTAGAACATTAGATTCTCATTAAGAACCAGGGAGCTGTGAAGACAATTAAAGCAGGGTTCATCTTAAAACAATATCAAAAACCTTGAACTTCTGATAATGGTATAGGTTATTTTGTTTTACCTACCATGTTACTAAAGGGTAGCATCATTCTGAGGGGATGCTTTTGTTAAGCAGACAGATTAGTTGATCAGAGATGATAGGAAGATGGAGCTTAATACATGTTAGTCTTGAAATAAAAGATTTCAAAGGATGACAAACTTTAGACTGAACTTTAGACCTTTTTACGTTCTAATTGGTGGACAACTTGGAAATGCACACCTGATCCTATCTGGTTCAAAAAGCTAAATTACATCCACAAAAGTCAACTTTCTGATTCTTCTTAATTACGTAAATGTCTGATCTAATAGTCGCATTATGCCTTCCCTTGAGGAGTTTAGGGCATTACAACCAAGAATACTCGTGTTTTAATGGGACAGTAAAACTCAGTCTAACTCAAATGGTGAAAAAATGTAAAAATGTATGTTTACATGTGTTCTGCATCCAATCTAACTAAGATGAAGCCAATTCTTTGAGAACAATGGGCTAATATGTCAGTGTTTAGATACACACCTCCAATAGAAAGAACTCAGAGGACATTCAGGCAGGGTTGCAGTTTAAGTTGAGTTTATGAAGTATTTGCTCTGGGGGAATAAATATAAATACACATCAGTTTTGGTAAATCTGTCAAATATATCTATAAAGGAACTTTCAAACCATAAGCTTGAAATACGTTTAAGTCACGTGGGGTATGACTACTTTTGGAAGACACTTTACCTTTTTTTGTTTGGCTCTCTTAAATAAATCTAAGGGGGCCAAGAACAGACCAGGTTGGGCCTCACAAAGCAGATTAACATTGAATGAAACCTGCCCATGCATCAGGCTGGATTGTTCTGCAGCTTAGTCCTTCAAAGAACCCCCAGATATGTGCCGTTGACCCCCAACTTGATGACTCAAAGGAGCCTAAAGTCAATTCAAACCCAACTACAGGCCACAGTGTATCACCCCGGCAACAGCAGCCTGTAGCAGGTAGTGGCCACATTACCGGGGCGGCCCTCAGGTTTGCATTAGGGATCCTATTAATGCACCACTTGCTGAACACCCCCCCTTTATTCTTCATGACAGGGTTTGGATTGGTCAGGGGTCTTCACTCATGCACTGAGGCGGTGCAGAAGCTGGATTTATCTAGCTTTTAAATTGATGTAAAGCAAAGTAGTCATTTTTGTTGAATGAGAAGGTGTCGGATAAGATGTCTTTAAAAATGATTAGGATTTTATCTCAAAAGCGGAGGAAGACTCCCTATGCAGGTACGCATCTTTGTTCTGTGCATGCCTCTTGGTAAATAGTTGGATCACTTGTATAAAAAGCTTTAACCAGTGGAAAAAAAGGTTTGAATATAAAGCAAGAGAGTTGGCTGTGTGAGAGAATGACACTGCTGAGATGGTGAGACACGTCGCTAAAGTAAGGAAAGAAATGTGTGAATTGGTGGGAAAAAAAAGGAAAGCAGGAGACGGATAAAAAGCTGATGGTAATCAGCAGGTGCTGCAGTGTGGGATCTGAGTTTGCATTGTTCCGGCTGACGGTGTGCAGGCAGGACAAGGTCGGGACTCAGAGCTGAAAGGGGCATGCAAGGATGAACGGAAGCTAGTGGATTGGAGGATGGACTTTTCATTGCAGGTGAATAGGTTTGTTATATGTCTATATATATGAAACCAAAGCTTTGTTTTATCGTGAAATATAACAAGATTAGGATCTCCGCTTTACTTTAACTACAGATTATTTAGTGTGACATGTTAGTGCTTAACTACAGTGTTCTGACTGCTTTAAGAAAAGGTTTGATTTTTGAGGTTGTGAGCAGTCAGGGCTGGTCAAGCTGAAAATAATGTCCCTTCCAGGCCACCATCTGATTTCTCTGTGCAACTATTATTTAACTAGTCCTGTATTTTAACATTAAGAACTCTATTCTCTGTTTTATTTCTCTGCATATCTAAGTGTGTATTTCTGTTCACAGGAAGCTGAAATTATTTGTAAGCAACTGTTTTCCAGGGCAAAGAATAGCGACAACAGATCAGAATCTATAATAATCATAATGGTTCATAAATTACAATGCAATGTTAGTATCTTAACATGATAGAAATTGATCATTTTCACTATATTTTTGGTTAACCTGGATTCTTGGGGATACGTCACTTGAGCAGCAGTAAGTGCCTGGTCATGTCTTATTGCAGCAGCAGGAAGAGTTTAAATGATCCGTATCAAAGCCCTGGGGATTTTTCTGATTTGTCCTTATGCACGCATACACCCACACACCCACACACACACCCACACCCACACACACTGCTCCATCAGCATTCATTGGACTCTCCACACACCCGAGGTGAAGATAGTATTCATCAACACCTTTCTCTTTTTTTTCAACCTCTCACACATCACTGGGGTGTTTCCATTTTAGAGTATAATGTGTGTCTGTTTACTGC
>JAUZNJ010027406.1:0-16613 GCA_034780135.1 Jordanella pulchra | reverse complement strand
AAAACAAACAAAAAAAAAAACAGGTGTTGCAGACTGAGGGGATAGAACCTTAGGGACTTTTAATAAAATATCTGGTACATTAAAGATCAGCAAATGATTTGGAATAAAAATCTCCATTGCTGCTATTTCAAAAAGGAAATCCCACTGTTTTTAAAGGGATATGGAGCTCCCAGTGCTGTTATCAACAGTGAAAACTGTGGTTTTCTGGTTGAGCTCCTCCTAGTATTACAGTACACCTTGCTGCAATAGACCACATTAGATTTGATACAGCTTTTCAGGGTGACTCTGTTTTTTGATCACTTCCTCTAGTCTTGTAATCTTTATATCCCTTTCTGGACACTGCACCTGTTCAGGCTGATGAAAACATAATTAGTGTCTAAGTGCTCTGAATGAACCCCATCTTCTTTATTACCCTCCTCTTACTCGCTAATCTCTAATCCTTTCTCTCTCTGTGTGTGCTGATAACTGAGGAGACTTCAGAAAAGCTTGGTAAGTGCATGTTGACAAAACAGGCACCGTTTCCCCATCAAACTACTGGATATACATGTCTATGTTCTTTATGTTATTTTGCAAAAAACACTAAAAGCAACATTGTCTGCTTTTCTAGTTTGCAAACATTTTGTGAAAGAAAAAAACACAAAAAATTCAAAATTCAAAATACTAAAAACCTTAAAACAAAAAAAGGTATTTTCCAAAACCACTTCCTGCTTTGGGGATGGCAGTCAATATGCAGTTTGTAAACAACTCTTCAACTTCAGCATTTGTTTACCAGTTTTTTTTTAAATACACACCAACAGGATAGTGATGACATTTGCATGTTACTCTGCAGTGTCTTTGTTTCAGTTTTAGGAAAACTCACCCAAGCTGATTCTCTTCTCCATCCAGGCGAGGAGGTCCTTGGCGTAGCGGCACCACATCTTGGCGTACTGCAGTGCCGTCTCCACTCCATCCTCGCAGCGAAAGAGGGCCAAATCTGCTTCTTGGGCTGTGAGGGAGTACATCAGCATCACTGTAGGCTCTGTACACTTAGAGATGAATCCAGAGATGACACTGGGTCCGCTGGGCTACACTCAGAAGCTTTTCTTTTCTGGAGGACTTAATCTACTGCAAGCCTAGCTTCAAAGAGGCCCCTATCTGTTCAACAGTTTCAACTCAAAGATCTCAATTTCACACCATATAAAGCTAATAAAAAACCATGCAAAGCTTTAAAAAAGAACACAAACCCAGTACAGGAAAAATTGATTGCATCTGGAAAGCCATAGCAGTTCCTCAGAGTAAGTTGTCGTTTCCAGGTGGTCTCAGCAGAATGTAAACATATCAGCCCAGTTTATATATATTTTAGGCGGTTGCCAAAGAAAATAGGGATTTCTATTGATAGAAGAAGGTTTCTATGACCGCAGGCGAACAGCTCTAGCAAAATAACTTCCCTCCTCTCTTCTGTTCCTCTCTTTGCATGGCCCCTCCCCCTCACACCTGTTCACTTTCTGATCAGAGCAACATCACAGAGCTGGGGTGGGCGCTGTTACAATTCTTCTGTGGTCTTCATTTGCCAACCTCTTTGACTTCTTCCTCTCTGACTCATTTCACCACTGGCAGAATGATGTATGTTTTACAGTCACATGCTCTTGAAAAAGCTCTGCGCAGAACATTCTATGTCTATTCTTTTCCCTATATTTAAATCTAGTATAATGTTTGAGAAAAAAAAAATCCACACTCTTCACTGAAGACCTGTAATTTTTTCAAAGAGTCAACAACAAGCAAAAGCCAATTAAAAGAGTGCTGTAACTTATCTCAGAAGTTCCTCACTCAGACATGTAGATTTTATTATCCACAGGTTTTCATGTTGACAATGAATCCAACAGAAGCAGAAGATAAAAAAAATCCAACTGTTTTTTATTATTTCTCCCTTGTTGATAAGCTTTAAAAAATAATCCAAAAGAGGGACAGAATATTTAGCCCATAGGATGTGACCTTATTGACAATCTTGATATTCCTGTCTGGACAGATAGAGCTCCCACGGAAAAAAAAAACCAAAATCACGCCATTTGTAATTCTATGCTACCAAATGGTTTTAGCCTCTGATGCATGGATTTAGGATTATCCTGGCTAGTCCAGCTTGCTGAGTGAAAGACTTTACTGAGTTTACCTCCTGGAGTGTTGGTTGAGCTTCTGGGATAAGACAGGGTGGGGGAGGAGCTGCTGGAGCCACAAGATTAGAAGTTTGATTTTTTTTTTCTTTCCCCTTTTTTGTCTCTTTGCAATTCAAAATTACTAACACCAGTCAGATTAGATTTAAAAAAAGGTAAAAAAAAATAAAATAAAAAAACAACATTTATTTGTTTTAATTAGAATTTTGATGAATTAAATGTGAGATTTATTTATTCCCTGTTTAATAATCAGTGAAATAATACTTTCTGGTATAACAGCAATAAAACCCTTCTTTAAGTGCTGAACAGCTTTATGGCATGTTTCCACTGGTGCAGTGCATCCAAACAGTATTTATAATGCTGCACCTTTTCCCCATTTAATTATGTTAGAGCCTTATTCCAAATGTTATGAAACATTAATGTCTTTCTTCAACTTTCTACACAAAAGTTCCCCAATTGAAAGAAATAAATATAAATAAATTATAAATAGAAAATTAGGAAAAAACAAGTAGTTCAATATCAAAAGCCTTTGCAATGAAGCTTTATAATGATTTGAGGTGCATAGTGTGTTCACTGATCATTAAAAAACAAACAAAAACAAAACAGGATCTTGAGGCACAATTCTGAGGAGGGATGCAGAAAAACATCTGCTGCTTTGAAGTCCCAGTGATTAAAGGGACCTCTATCATTTACAAATGAAAGAAGTTCATTGTCTAAACTAAGAAACTGAGGAAAAGGGCCTAGTCAGGAAAGTAATCACTCTGTCAGAGCGACAGTGTTCCTCTATGGAGAGAGAAGAACCTTCCAGGATGACAACCATCCCTACAGCAATCCAGCGATCATGCCTGCAAGAGTGGCCTGTTGAAATCAGATACATAAGGCATACAGTAGCCGACCTGTAAATTGCCAAAACACACCTGGAAGACTCTTAGACCATGAGAAAGAGTTTTGTGGTCAAATGAGACAGAGTTTCAGTTCTTCAGCAGGAACACTAGAAGTTATGTTTGGAGGAAGCCAGGCAGTGCTCATCACCAAGCTAATTCATCCCTGCGGTGAGGCATGGTGGTGGCAGCATCATGCTATGGGGAAGTTTTAGCAGCAAGGAGTGGCACACTGGTCAGCAGGGAGGGAAAGATGAATGCAGCCATGAAAAGAGACATTGTGGTTTAAAACCTGACCCATCAGATTGGGTCAGCCACTCAAAGCACACAGCCAAGATCTCAAAGGAAGGGAATCACTCAGTAACTGTCCTACAGCGGTCTGCCAGAGTCCACACTCTGAATGAGATTAACCATTTCTGGAGAGACAGCTGTCGGACATCTCCCGTTAAAAACAAGATGGAGCTTTAAAGAAGAATATATGGAACTTCCTAAAGATAGGTCTGCTAAGCTTGTGGCATTATACTCAAAATATTTGTGCCTAATAGCTACAAAAAAAGATTGATCAACTAATAAAGCAAAGAGTTTAGAAAAAAACTTTCAGAAGTAGGAATTGTTTTGAGCTTAACTGTTCATTTACTTGCACTGTCTATACACTGTCAGCTTAACCTCGGTCAGGCTGTGATGAGGCATTAGCATTAAACTAAGACGGTTGGTTATGGGAACATCTTTTATCGGGTGTAGTTTTTATCTAATTAAGTTAGTATTTTTTTGTCTGAGATCTCCACTTAATTTAGTCTATTTCCCCTTCTCATGTGTATTAATTTTGGAGCATCTGTTACCTGCTTAAATCCTCTTGCTTTATCCTAATCTTGTTACAACAGGTTAACTGTAACTTACAGCTAAGTGTAAGGATATAACAAAGACTAAAATAGACTATGTGTTGCTGACAGCAGCTAAAGTTGTTTGTAAGAAACAGTGACATGATGGTCTATGGTAGGTGAAGAGGTGATTATACTTTGGACCATAAGCCCTTAAACCATGTTCTAATAGGTGTTATTGTACAGGATACCTGCTCATCACCTACTCAAGGTTTATTGGTGCTAGACGTGACGCTGACACACAGTTCAGGGTCAATTTGTTGTTCAGTAGCACTCTTTACTTGTTTACTCTCTGATTCGGTCTGAGGAAGAAATCCTACCTGTTTGGTTTCCATCACCTTCACCAGCTTCAGCACCAATCTGTGAAATAAAAAAAGATGCTTACATAACAGAGGAAAGATAAGCTAATGATATAAAAGTATGTCAAATGTCCAGACAGAGATCTGATTAGAAAAGACTTTATTCTAGAAGTATTGGAATTGATAATTTTGTTAAAAGCCAAAGAATTATATCATTCCAGTTTTAGGGTAAAGTAATCTTACACGTTCATCAATTTGCTCTGTGATCTCTGAACATTCTCCGGAGTTGATTTCTGAGATGAACTCAGAGTCATTGTCTATTAGCAGATCCTCCACTTCTCTAAACAAAAGAGTAAATGTATTAGGGGAAAAAAAGCACAATAAAATACAAATACCTTACAAGAAAAGAGTTGGTGAAGAAATGTATCGTTTTCAAAGCAAAAGTAAAGTTTTATGTAATTTTGCCATTTTATATCCCTATTTCACAACATTTCTACACTGGATTCTGTTATCATCCTTCTTTATAAAAGGAAATTCTGAGGTTTAGGAACAGTCATTACACAAGAGGAACCTTATTCATAGTTTATCCGAAAGTAAGAATCTAAATGTGGGATGACAAGTTAGTAAATGTCTATTTTTAAAAATTAATATAAATATATATAGCACATTCAAAATAGTTCTGTTAGATCTAAACCTTTTGTTAGGTGTTTTTCCATAACAGATGTAAAAGAAAAAGCACACATTGCTAGATCAACATTTTGTATTTATATAATATTTATAATACTTACGAGGAAATTAAAGACAGATCAAGGTTATCAAAATCCCTGAAGATCTCACTGTATCGTTTGGTTTCAGACTTATGAGGCACCTTCCTCACCTCTGAAATTACAAAATAAAAGCCCTAAGATATAAGATGCTCTTCCTATTTATGTCACATCTTAAAAATTGAACAAAACGTTTTTACAGAACCCATGAATACAAAGATTAAATAAATCCTATTTTGTATATATATCAAAAAAACACCTATGAGTGTATTATCCCGATATCATTTGCTTTTATTTTCATAAAAGTTCCAAATGTAGGTACATTTTCTGAAAAATGTCAACTCAAATACAATGACAATCACTCCTACATGCAGAAAAAATGACACACATATCAGGATTATTCACTGAATTAAAAAAAATCAAACTGAGATCCTCTTTCTGACTATATGACAGCATTTCCTGAACATCTCTGAGAAAAACACTTCTTGTAATTGACTGAAAGCGGAATATACATTGCAGACTGAAGGTTTGCATTTTGCAAAAGTAAAGCTAAAACCCTTGTACTAACGCTGTTCAACTGGTGTCTCCACTTCTGATATAACAATAGCTTCCACTCCAATAAATTACTAAAGAAGCAGCAAATAAGTTAAAGAAATCTCCCTCCCTTAGAGGTGCCTCGATCTCGGTCAACCACATCCTGTGAGCAATTTGTGTCACGTCCCATAATGCACAGAGTCCCTGTTTTTCACACCAGTAGCATTTGAGTGACAGAATAAGAACTGAGAGTAAGAAAGACATTTCAGCAAAGTTCAAAACGCAAACTGCCCTAACCAGACACAAAACAGTTTTTGTTTGTGAGTATAAGCATGATTTTAAACGGGTTCATACAATTTTAACATCATTAAATTTTGGGACATAATTTTGAAGATTTCTGCGAACTCTTCCATTAGTCTTACTCTTATTGTATTGTAGCAACCGCATCCTGTTCAATCAAAATTCAGAAGTACAATTAAAAAAAAGACTGAACTAGAATGTGACAAAATGAAGGAAGGAAGAGTTCAGGAAGTTCAATACCCTCGTATGATAAGCAGAAAACCTCAAAGCACCACCACCTCCCTAACAGTCATTCTTAGGCCCACTGTGCATGCACCATGTGCATGCACCCACATGCAAAGTCTATTCAGCACCACTGCAATGTAAGCAGATTTCAGATAAATCCAAACTAAATTTGCTGAGTTTTAGTGCACCGGTGAATTCACTAGATATTTGAAACAAGTCGTAAAAAATAAAAAGATTTAATAAGAGATTTAGACAGAAAATCATGGATGAAGAGCAACAGATCACCAAAGCGAACTTCCGCAGCTTTCTCACCTGTCACTTGAGAAGAATCCTTATTTAACACTCCTTCTTCCATTTCTCTTTGCCTTCCGTATACTAGCCAGACACTAACACATAAATCTACACATCATTGCACCTGCCTTTATTCAACAATATACCATAAAAAGAAAGATGGGTTGTAATGGCTGAACTTGTTCTCTCCTCCTATGAAACAGAGACACTTGTAGAAAATGATCAGCAAACAACCCTGACGTTGCTACCGTTAAATCTATCAAAAGATCTTCGTCTGGTAGAATGGAGGTTGGCCAATGTTTTCACCATGAGGGGAAGAGGAAGTGTATTTCTGTGTCACAGTAGGACCCACCCACACGATCTCACCACATATAGTGAGAAGGTGCCACGGTGTTAAGTTTAAGTCATCTTAGTTTGAAAGTTTGCAGACTTCTTTAAGCAGGGGATGTAACTTTAGAAAATAACAGAATTGTGCTGAAACATCTCGTCTAGAACTTTATCTATGTTCTCTCTACCTTATAAAAAAAAAAAAAAACAGGATGTTAAGAGTGAACCTCGTGCAAAAAATCTATTAGGGTCACGGTAAACAGATACTGCAGCTTTGGCATCTCCTTTAAAAGATTTTAAATGTTAAATCTTTATCATTCATTCCTTTATCAATGCCTACATGCACTGTAAGGGACACAGACAAGAACCTCTTAGTATTGTATACGGTACCACTATATACTATTATGAAAATTAGTCACAAAGTTTACTTTTTTCAAACACAATTTTTAATTTTCTTCCCTCAAAACAATAAACCAGTGAAATGTTTCTACAAAGTAAAATGGTGAATGATTTTTATTGAAACAGCATGTGGAACATGTATCCGTATGTTTCTAATACAACACTTCCCATTTTTATTTAAAAGGGGTTTACTAAAAACAGAAAGCTACAAAAAAAATTTGTTTAAAAAAAAAACCTGCAAACAAAAGTTGATTTGAAACCTGAATTCTGGGTGTATTTTCAGAAAATGTTATTTTTATTAAACTGCACTGTTAAGACATTTGGAAAACAAACATTGCTGTGCAACAAAAAGTATGTTTTCCTAAAATGCCTGAGGAGAACCAATTTTATTTCATTTGCTTTCTGTATGACAGACAGAATGTGAGTACTGCAAATGCCATTGACAATGGCAAGTCTAGTGCCCAATTACAATAAAATCAAGGTATACAACATGAGTCATCCATGATCCCTTTTTAACTTGTCACATCTGTCAAATCTAATCCTTCCTTAAACTTTGATATCAAATCCCTGCTTAGAAAATAAATCCGGGGTGTGTTTATGGTTAGGTAAATTCATCTTTAAATCTGAAGCCCCCACTCAACTTCTCTCAAAGCTCGTCTCGAGCTGTACTGTCCAAAGGGGACTGGAGCACATCCGTGTTTTGGGCCTCACGGCTGATCTCAGTCTGTTCCTGAGTTTTTCCAGAGCGCGCTTTTCTGTCCCAGTCTGTACGGACCTTTTCATTGTCCCAGACAGTGGAGGTTTCAGTGTCACTGATGTAGCCTGGGTCACCGGTATAGTGAGTTGGATACACCAGGAGAGGCTCTGCAGAAAAGGCCTTCAGGTCCCTGTTTGCAAACTGCTCCATATAATCAGAGCTGTGAATGAAAAGACAAAGTGAAAAAAAAAACAAAAATTCCAAGTAGTTTCTGTAAATCTCTGTGAACCTTCTCTTACTGACATAAAAACTTACACAGGGTGTTTGTTGTACATTATAGGAAGGAACTCGTCTACTGGCAAAATCCTTTTTAGTGGTTCTGCTTTCAACAGCTTCTCAGCACCCTGCAATGAAATCATATAACCTAGAGTCCAGTATGAATAATCTGCTTCCACTAAGTTATGTATATTTGGTACTGCTTTCTCCTTGTGATCCACTTGCATTCTTTTCCGCCCAATGTATCTTTAAAAGAGAAACAAACAAAGAGATATAGCGAGAAAAACTGCTGACAGAATAAAACTGGGAAACATAAAAAAAAGAACAGACTTACATAAGATCCCAGTCCAGCCTTTCATGCTCAACCTCACTCATCAAGTTCATCAAGCGACGTTTGAAGAAGACCTCAAAACGCAGGTCATCTTCAATTACTAGAGACGTTTCTAGACGGCGATCTACAATCTAATGGAAGACAACTGGGTTTTAGTCTTTGTCAGTTTCAAAGCTGTTTTAAATCTTCTTCTGAGGGTAACCTCTTTCCAGACGTTGTAGTGGGAGAGAAAGCAACCTAGCTCTCCCTTTGTCAGTGGTCGACCATGATAAGGGTCCTGATACCCTGGGAGCATATGAATACCCAAGGCATGAATTTCGCTGACATTCATTGCTCTGAAATAAAGGAAAGAGAAGTTTATTTGTACAAGACTGAGAAACTGCAATAAAGAAGTATTACAACAACAAAAATATTACATTTAGACATACATCAAAGAACAAAATAAGAGTAAACAAATAAACTACAGCTAAAAAGCAGTATTTTTTTCCTTTAGTTCTGCTTTATAAGAGGCAATAGTTACTGCACATCTTAGGTTTTCAGGGACCTCTGTCCAAGGATGAGCAGTAAAGAAACGTTCTACAGTTCTACACTAAACAGACATGTCTCTAATGGACAGCAAGGCCTAAATTGTTTATACAAGGCATAACTCTTTGCAAAGCATCAGGCCCAAGACTATTTAATGCTGTTTAGACAAATAATTCTGTAATTTTACAAACAGAATTAACACAGTGTTTTAAGAACTGCTGTGTTATGAGCCGTTTTTCCCAGTGTTGATCACCACTTTTTCAGTGTCCTGTTCTAACGGGAAACTATTTGTTGTGGCGAAAACCAGCTGGCAGCCTTACCCAGGAACTGGACAAGATTATCTTAAATGAACCACCAACCACTGTGTTTAGTAAGTAGTAGATAATCAAACTTTATTTTATGGAGGACCTAGAGAGTCATACCTTGCAAGATTTCTGGCAGAGGAGTGAAAAGAATTATCAGAAGAGTTTCCCAAGAGCCAAAGGCCACTTGTGGAGAGCTTCAGAAAGTCCTGGAATTAGCAGGAACAATTGTTTCAAAGAAAACAATAAGTAATACACTCAACTGCCCCGGCCTATATGCACGCTCAACATGCAAGACTCCACTGGTGAAGAAAAAGCATGTTGAAGGCAAGCCTGTGAAATACTGGGAGAGTGTAGTCTGGTCAGATTAGACCAAAATTGAACTATTTGGATACCATAATACACATCCTGTTTGGAGTTCAAAGGGCATGGCGTCGGGCTGTTTTTCAGCATATGGTTCTGGCTGAATTGAAATAATTGAAGGAAGGATGAATGGAAAAATTTAAAGAGACATTCTTGATTAAAATTCACTGCCATCTACCAGGATGATGAAGATGAAACGTGGGTGGACATTTCAGCAAGACAACGATATATGAAACATTTACAAGAAAAATTGTGTCTTTTTTGTGTTTAATATACGTGTGTATATATATCTATATATATATAGTATGTGTTTTCTAAAGGTCCTTTTTTTTGCCTAACAAAGTAATCCGATTGGGCAATTTAAATTATATTTTTTTTAAATATGAATTAGAATTATCAATAAAAATCTTTATGTATTGGCTTCCACACTCCAGTACGTCATAAGATATAATACAAAATCCTGCTTGATGTTGCTAATGAACAATAAGCTGCCTTGAGATGTGTTCCTCAGTTGATGGTTGCTGTACAGTGGCCCCCTGGCAGTGGGACAGACTGAACCTTTGGATTTTCTTCTCTCTGCCTGACATGTACCAAGTGTTTCATACTTAACCTGAAGTGGATAAATCCTTATGTTCCCCATGGAAACACAAGGATAAACATAAAGAAATAGAAAAAGCTTTAACCTTATCATTAGGTTTATGCATTTTCTCAAAGACAGACTGTTTTCTTCCTGAACCATACTGAATACACTATACTGTACTGAGAATAACTAGACACTGATCTCTAACCCTTATCATATGAGACCATTAAATTAAGTTAGTGGGAACTCTGATCTGTCCTTTACTAATATTATTAAAAAAAAAAGCTAATTGTAAGTAAATGTGGCGATATGTACAGAGGTTAAGAGCTAAATTAATCTACAATCTATGCTAGAGAGAGCACCTCTATTCGAAAAGAGAAAAAAATTTGAAAAATATTCATTTTTGATAACTAAAAACTGAACAGCCTTCTTTCTTGTAGAAGAGTAAGCTTACTTTCCATCTACTGCTGCAATGACTTTACATGCAATCTGCTGCTCATACAGGGTCCTTAGCATACGTTCTCTGCGGTCAGTCCGTCTCTGCAAGTTTATCATAAAAACCTGCACAAAAAAAAAAAAATAAAGATACTAAGTTTAAACATTTTTTTATCAGCAGAGGGTAGAGGGTATTAAAAGAAATGAGCAGAAGGCCATTTTTTTCAATTTCCATCTTCGCATCTTTACCTACCTCATCAAACCCCATTTTATCCGCCTTCTTTCTAGGAACAGGGATATATTTGGAGGGCATTAGAGGAGAATTCCGCACTAGAAAGTTAGATACAAGATGGAAGCAGAAATTGAAAAAATATGTAAGATTCATGCTAAAGACAGTGTGAAAGAAACAAATTTACAGCCAGCCAAAAAGAGGAGCTACTTCACAGTCAAAAACCAGGCAACTTACCATTAACTTCTAATAGTGAGTGTAAAAAACTATCAGCTTCGTCTTGCAAAGTATTGTGGGCGCGTAAAGGTACAGGAAGATAACCATAGGTCTCCTTATTACATACAAACATTTGGACATCTGTAAAGAGCAGAAAAAAAACATTTCACCTAAATTAACAGTCAAAATGAATAATACGCCTATGTTTATAAACTAGTCATCATAATTTATTTAATACCTGCCATCTGAGCAGAAAATGCAAACACGATGATGTCATCAAATGCCCAGCTGTATTCTGGATGTGGTGGGTGAAAAGCTAGATGCCTAGAAGCCTCTTTCCTGAGGTCTATGAGGAATGTGGAGTGAACCATTGGAACTGCAAAACAACCTTTACGGACTTGCTTCCGGATAGGTAGGTAGGCAGGGGTCCGTCTATAGTAACCCTACGAGGGACAGTTTATTATGGGTGGTTATCATGTTGTTACATTATGTAAATCAGATCAGGTAAAACAAGATATTGTAAGATTACCTCAGAGGTCATTCCACACCAGAAGTTCGAATAGGCGCCACGGGATTCAAGCATTGGAGCTATTATTGTCTTATTTTCTTTCATCAGCTTCCAGAGTACATCTGGATCGGTAAGAAGGTTATCACAATCCACCAACTGCACAGAAGAGACAGATAAAAATGGGATATGTGTTTACAAAGGGTCAAATAAAGGGTTGGGACAAAACTAAGTACACCTTGGGCTGAATTGCTGTATGAACCCCCCCACTGTAGTCCTTCTGTTGTAGATTTCCTGCTGAGTTTGAGATAATTATCCTTACCGTCATTCAATATGGCAACATTTAAAATGTCTGCCAGATAGACTCTCTACAGAAAAAGCCTAAACGTCATACTAAGAAGGTAAAACTATTCCAATCTGTGAAACCTCAGAATTATATACCAGTGAAGTAGGAGGAAACAACCTGATATCTGCAGTGTTTTCCTCAAAGTTCAGCACAAGGATGGATTATATTATGATATAGTTTTAGTTAGATATATATCATTTCACAATAATGTGTTGGCTCCTGCTATAAAAGTGGGTTAAAAGTTAGCTTAGTGCTAAATAATGTAAACTTTCTTTGTCTTAAAGTGTACCAATATGTATCCATAAAGTAGTGCTTTGACCTACCATCAAGTAGTCCGCCCACATTTCACGAGCAGACTCCAGTGCTACTTGCCGAAGCTGCATAACATGCTCATAACGGAGATCTGTCCACTGTTTTGGACCATCTTCATCCTTGTAACGACTTAGAAAGACATCTTAAAGTTATTTATTGATTTTTTTAATCACTTGTTTGTTGACTCTTGTATTGTGTTAGATAACATCAAATTATACTGGAAGTGTAACCAACCTGGGTTCTTCTTTTGGCCTCCACTCTACATAATGGTAAAAGCTCTGCACCTTTAATAGCCAGTCACGCAGAATTGTTGTGGTATTGTCCTCGTTGTGATCTGTTGCTACCCTGTAAATAGGCAAGAGTATCAGCAAGTTTGACCAAGAGCAGGAACAGGTGAAAAAGTGTTTTATGATGGTTCATTGCACAAATGAGGTAAATCAGAGACTCGGTAAAAAAAAAAAATGACTCAAATAACAATAGCTCTGTTTTCGCATTGTGTAATCTCTTTGTATGCAGCTGTGGGAACTGACTCAAGTGTTAATAATCCCACCATCGTGCAACAAAAGCCGTCAACTGAGATGATATTGTTATAGATAAGCAGTTCTAAGGAAGGTTTCCTAAATGAAATATAAAAAGCGTACAGTTGGAGAAGGGTGACTTTGTCTGCAAAAGAGAACTGGTGGGAGAAATTTGAAATGTCTTAGAAATGAACCATTATTAATAAGTTTGATATATCTCAGATATTGTTTTAGCATATACAGCCTCTTGCAAGAGAAATGTGTTATATGTTAAAACCACAAGTCAAATGGTATCTTATTGAAATTATATGACAGACTGACACTATGCAGTTCCTGATTATCAAGTGGAAGGAAAATGATATACGATTTAAAAAGAGTTATTTAATTTGGAAAGAGAGGCAGACAGACTAGAGACGCACCAATCCAGTACCTGAATATTGAGTAATTAGCTGGATCAGATATTAGAGGATTTTTTTTTTCAACCTGATCCCTTCCTTCACATAGTAAGGTATATGGTTCATTCATTCCACTGTATTATCACATCAGTATCGGCTGATACACCCACCCCAGGTGTCAATATCGGATTGGACTGGGAAAAAAAAAAAACACGATTGGTGCATCTCTAATACTTACAATACACTACAAAAAAAATACCCATTAAAAGACATATATTGCAAATCAACACTACCTTAAATGCAAAAAAAAATCCACATAATGCTGACACGTTTCACATAACCACATATGTCTTTTAAACAAATAAACAAACAAAAAATGATAGATCAAACCAGAACATCCACAGCGATCCATCCCTTATATCTCTACCCCAAGTCTAACAGATCAGTCTAACAGAGGTAGCTTGATGATCCTTTAATAAACCCAAATAATAAAAAAAAGGTGTAACCCGTTCAATTCAGCATATTAAGTGCTTAAAGAAAAAAAACAGTTTTATTAAGCAGAAATATCAGTCCATATAATAAACAGCACCCACTGTCTGGTTTTAATTCTTTTACTTCTCGGATAAAAGCCAAAATAGATACTGAAAAAAAGATTCATCGTGAATCTAAGATGTCTGAACTTTCTTGTTAATGTTATTTGATCTGAAGAAAACATTCTTCACATTTTAAAGCTGTTTCCTGTTGATAAACAGATTAAACATCATTAGCAAAAAAAAAAAGAACAAAGAACAAAAATAGAAAAAACACCCCAAACTAGTTATTGTATTCTCAACGCATATTCACATATGTCTATTTTTACTGGTATCACACGTTAACATCAATTGCAGACACCAAAGATTTACATGACAGTTTTATGGGTTATAATTCTGAGTTGTTTTTTCTTTTTGGCTCAGTCTCTAACAGCTGCATTTGGTCAAATGCAAAGAGGGTTAGGGTTAGATCTTATTCTGTTGAACAACTGCATGGAGATCCAGAATAAAAGAGAACAGTGAGTCACAAAGGTTATCTGGAAATGCAATGAGCCACTTAAACGATGAGCATGGCTGGTGCTGCTAAAGCATGTTATTTACTTGGTTTTATGTGAGCACCCCCCCTCTCTTATTCCCACCAAGGATGGCAGACAGATGTTTAAATTACTTTTAATGTGAGTTTGCAAAATCTAAGTTTGTTTTGAAAAATATGCTTGTCTCAACTAACTAGATAGTGTAGAGTAAAATACAGTTTAAAATGCTCGAAGAATTGTATTTATTCTAACAGAATGGCAAAATAATTGTGTAGGAATTAGAAAACTATTTAACGCAGATGAAACATACTTTAGATGTGCTGAATTTCATTTTAAAACTTTGATTAAAATACAAAAAAAGACAACTAGTCGCGTGTATGTTCAGTTCCTTATGCTTATAAGGCTCTGTAGAAGTTTGGTTTTAGACATAAAGTTATACGGACTGCTGAAATAAAGTTTGGATTTGAAAACAAAATCAAACAGCTCCCCTCGTGGACAGATTCTCGTCACCTCCCCTCCACGTTTGCAAATCAAAGTTTTGCAAATGAAGCCTGATCAAGCTGTGTCCATTTTGACTCATCTCTTCCTTTAATACTGAAACGCAATTCGGTTCAATCCTGTTACTGGAGGACATATTTTGCTCATGCTTCCTTAAACCTTACTGATAAATGTCTTCCCCTCTGTCTCAATAGATGTTTCCCACTTTTTTTTTTAAAAGTCATTTTAAGCATATTTCTTTAAGCATGATTTAACATTTTTATATTATAACTTACCAGAGAGCCATACGGTCCTTGGGATACTTGAGCCGCTCTATAGTTCCCAGAAAATAAGGCAAAGAGTGTTCAGAGTTTCTACATATGAGGGCAAGAAGAACCCGAGGGGCCAGGAGCGGAGACTCGGGGCTCCAGCGCTCCTCAGCAAAGTATCCCCGGACAGGGGAGCAGGAGGAGAGGAGCAGAAGGAGCACCGCGACGAGGAAGGCAACCCCGTTCATTGCAACAACAACCGGTGGGTTATGTGATCTACTATTGCGTTCTTTGGAAATAATAAAGAATGATCGATTTAAGTTTCGCACCCATCACAAATAAGCAGAGTCTCTACAGAAGATCCTGATGTTGCAGCGCGAAGTTGAGCTTTAAAGTGGGATGTGGCCTGATCTTAAAGGGGAAACATACAACCACATCACCGAGGGTAGATAAATGTCGACATCAGCCTTGGAAATCACAATTAGGGCAGCTACATTTTAGTTTGGTCAGTTAAATGCAACAGAAAACGTGAGGATTTTTTTGTAATCGTGTTTAATCAGAGAGAGAAACACTAGGAGCAGAATTTGATCTCAAAAAGACAAAATATGCATCAATAAAAGCATCACTACAGCCTTCCTAACAGATTAATCAAACTATGTTGCGATATCATTTGTGTTAGAAACTTAAAATTGAGTTATGCTTTAAAAAATAATAATAAGGAAGGGGTTGTATTGTAATTACTATGTCTATATCTTAAGTAAGATTAGACATCCCAATGAACATTACATTTATACACAAGAAACTCATCCAGAAAGTACTAAGAAAAAAAAAAAAGTTTTAAATTTATTTTATTTTGTATTCCAATTCAGAACTGTACAATGCAGTATTCCTTATAAACAGTGTTGGTATCCTAATTCATAATCATAGTAGGAGCTTTACAGTTTGGCTCCTGTACCTGGTCTTTCAACCTGGATAGTCAAGGCAGCAGCAGCAGGTTCATCAATGAGCCAGAACAGTTCACCACTGGTTGGGATAACACGAGCTGCTGGGTACAGGGGAGATTTTCCACCCTCCAAAACATCCTGCATCAAAATTCAACAGAATGATTACAAAAAAATAAACGTTTCAAAATGTTCGATGCATTTATTACTACAATGTTTTTGTTAACCGTCTATAGTAAAAAAGCTAAAGGATTTTGTTTGGTTTTATTTAATTCTTCAAGATATCTTTCTTTTTTTTTACTGTAATTATGCTTTGAAAATAGAAGAACTTTTACTGACACTAAATAAAGGATGAGTGCACATTTTCAGGAATACTGTTAATCTACTGTGTCTGAAACCTGAACTGTATGGAGAGAGTATGTCAAATAAAAAAGTTAATGAAAGTGCATCAGAACGCTATCCTAAGTGTCATTTGATTTGTTATATCAGTAAAAACATTTTAAAGCAAAAGAGCAATTTTTAGTAAAAGTACAACAGTAGCTGTGCTATCATTGACGAGAAGCTTTTGATAATGGCACATACAATAGAAATTATACTTACAGTGGGGAGAACAAGTATTTGATACACTGTTGATTTTTCAGGTTTTCCCACTTGCAAAGCTTGAAGAGGACTGTAATTTTTATCATAGGTACTCTTCAACTGTGAGTGATAGAATCTAAAACAAAAATTCAGAAAAATACAATGTATGATTTTTAAATAATTAATTTCCATTTTATTGTGTGAAATAA
>JAUZNJ010027395.1:0-16614 GCA_034780135.1 Jordanella pulchra | reverse complement strand
CCGAAAAAAAAAAAAAGCACAAAAAAAAAAAAAAAAAAAAAGAATTTAATATCCCCCTCCTCACATATAAAGCCCTAAAAAAACAAACTCCATCTGATATCAGAGACCTGATCGTTCTTTATGTTACTAACAGACCCATTCACTCACAATCTGGATTTTGTTTTTTTCTGTTGTTTTTTTTTTCTTTTCTTTCCGGCTGCTTCCCATCTTCTCATCAGTGGAGAACTTAAAGGAGCCAGACAACACATACTTCAACACCTGAGTGTTTGCCTTGCCATGGTATGCAGTACCCTCCAGCGTAAGCCCAGAGATTTCCTTGAGTTTGTGATTTGTTGAGTAATTCCTTGTTGTCCTCCTCTGCAGCTGTTGTCTCTTCTGGAGAAATACTGGAGTTTCGGGTGGAGATCCGATCTAAGTGTTCCTCCTGTTTACCTGTTTGGATTTTACCCATTGGTTGCTCAAACCCAATCGCTCCTCCTCAGTTGGTCTTCAGCCTCAGTCAGGCAGTTCCAGTCGGCAGTCTGCTCTTTGAGGACCCTTCAATACCGTCTGCCTGTTCAGCCCTCTGCCACAGACTGCTCCTCACTCAGCAATAAAAGACCTTTTCAAGTGGAACTGGACACCTATCCAGAAGAGTCATTTATCACTCAAGTCAACCTCCCTGACAAGAACCCTCCAGGATATGTAACTTTGACTCACCAAGTAAGACTGTTTCCCTTTAACTTCTGTGCTCCAAATTCCGAGCTTCATAAACTCATCACTCTACCTACTGTTCCCCTTAGTGCAGTGAGAAAGAGATTATCCCATTCATAAGAAGACAGAGACTTAACTCGAAGAACTGTTTAGAAATGTATGGTAATTTTTAATAAATCATTTAACTGATATTGGTCTCCTGTGGTGTTCTGCATGTTGGCTAACTTTATAGAACACAGAGGTGACACAAAAACACTAGAAATATGTGAAAGGACTTAATATTCCTGAAAAGCAACTTTTTCATATAAAACATTTTATTTATTCATGAGGACAAATGCTGGGTTAGGAAACAGTTTTTGAGATAAACTACAGTCAACCGAAGCTGGAATCATACAATTGTGAAATGACTGATTAACAAATCAAATATTGTGTTTTTGCAGAGTGTGACTAATGAATCTAACTGAACTGTCTGTAATGTGAGCCTGTTTGGTTGTCAGTTTGCCAGTTCATTGTTCTGTGATCATCTTCTGCTGCCTGGACTTAAACCCGCAGAAGACCCTGGAAATGGTCAGACAGTTATAAAAACTGAGGCATAAAAAGAACTGCAGTGAACCTATATGGGAAAAAAAAAATAGACCTTAAGAATTAAGATAAGAGGCTTTTATTGGTCATTACAAATGCAAGGTACATACAATGAGATTCCATTGATCAGATAGAGGGTTAGCTAGCCGGAATGCACCGCCACTAACGGCTGACTTGAAGTAAGATGGTGTTTTTAGACCACAGCAGAGCAAACAGAAAAGAATGATCAAAGGACTCCAGCTTCAATAAAAAGAGCCTCTGATTAAATCTGTTACTTTCACTTTTCCACAAATTAAATGACTTCCTCTGGAGAGAATAAGCTATGCCTTGCTGCAAACCACAAGGATCTCTCTAGTCATTCATATTTAGCTGAGATGGAAGTTATTCCAAGTTCTCTTCCAAGTAGTTTGAATTAAAATGATGAAAACAACTCATAAACTCAACACATAAGGACGAATAAAGAGCACAAACTTTTGACTACCCAGTATCTTACAGAAATATTCTGTTTTAATAGGCCGAACCTGGATCCTGGAGATGTGTTATAAGCCAACTCTGATTTAAACTTCTATACACAGGTCCACTAACTTGACAGATCATGAAGAAAGTTGGTTGCATTGCCTCGTATTTAGGGTCATTACAATACAGCATAAATAAATCAATAAGACCCTTTATGTGATAAAGACATTATAGAAAAGTTTAGATAATAAAGAGACTGATTTTTTTCTTTGAGATGAATGTAGAGCATCATTTTAGTTTTATTAAAGGGATCCAGTCATGCACCATGCACTGGGGTTGGGGGGGTTTATTCAGAAATCCTTTTCATGAAAGTAGAGTGAGCTACTGGGGAATAAATTTGTACAGTGATGGTGCTTGACTGTGTCTCTTTAAATATCCAATACAAAATGCATAATCCTCTGTGAAGATATTTGTATCTACCAACCTAACCAACCTAACCTGGCCCTGTTTCAAAGCAAATTTCTGGCTTTATTCTAACATAGATGTTGGAAGTATCTTATGTATGAAAGCATTTTTTAGACCATGACACAACAACCTCAACCAGATACAAGGCCAGACTTTGACAAGGCCACTCTAAAACCCTCCTTTAGTTTTTTTTTGTTTTGTTTTTTGCCATAGAACAATGCACTTGTTGGTATTTTATTTTTATTTTTTATGATTTTGCAAGCAGAGCTAAGATCTGTTCTACGGTCACTGCAGGCAGGATGTGTTTACACTTTAATTCAACAAATCAGAATTTCCATGGGGACAGATAAAGGCGTAACACAACAGAAGCACCTGGCTGCTACTGTTGGAGCTCTGCTTGTAACACACAAGATGCAAAGTGTTCCAGCTGTGGCCAAATACGGAGCAGCAAATCAGGAGCTGATTTCCTTGATAGTTTAGGAGCTAAAAACAACTCCTCTCGTAAAATGGCAGTAATGGTGATGCTGACTTGTTTTTTTTCTTTTTTTTATCTTTAATGTTGTAAACACAGAGATGAAGGGACACAAAGCAGAAACAGGAAAATGAAGACAGGTACCTGCTGCTAGAATCCAGATATCTCTGCCAAAGAACAAAGGTTTTACACTCATAGTGATGCATGTTACTTAATGTCAGTGGTATAAATAAATGAGTAGTTTTCAGCGAGTTGCTTGGAGTCTTTGCACAGATAAACTGCGTCAATGTTTAGCTACTTGAACCATCCTGTCAGTTTTTTCTTTTTGCCCAAATTTTTCAAATTTTTGCCCACTAATTTTGTTTTTGCTCCAAACTCTTGGAAGCTGATTGATTATCGATCAACATAAACCATCGCTCTCAATCAGAATACAGTTTAATGTCAAATGAACTGAAACTAACTGTAATTCCAATCGGCTCTTTCTTCCAAAAACTTATGTTAACATAAACAAAGCTATAGAAGATCTCTTGGAGGTTTTGGTGGCCCAGCCACACCTGAATATTCCCTCCTTTTTTTTATTTCTTAATTTGAGGACAATGGTTCTCATCATAGTTATCTGAAAACTGAAAGATGTTATGATCCTTACAAATCTCCATGACTCTGTTTATTCTCATCTGTTCAGAAATGTCTTCGATCAGGAAATTATATTTTCATCTTGTCCACTTAAAGGTGTCAGTGTCTATATGAATTGTTTCATGATTTTTCAGATCAGACTGTATCAGTCTGGGATGTTTCAGGTGGAATTGAACAAATAAAATATGGTCAAATAGAGTTAAAGAGTTAAATAAAGGTTTAAGGAGCAAATAGTCCTGTTTCCTGAAAGGATTGAATACCCCGGGAAGGGGGGGGGGGGAGAATCTCCTTAATAATGAAAAAACTGCTGTTTATGCTTAAATAAATTATCTTTTATATTCAAATTTGTTTAGTCAACAAAAGATATCAACTAAAGCAGAAAAAACACCAACAGTGATAACTTCTATTACTTACATTTTCCCTTCAACTTAAATTGGAAACTCTGTCAGCAGATCTTTGACAAAAGTTTTCCTTTGAGTTCACTGATTGTTGTGTTTAACTGCTAAAATCCAACTGAATTTATACAACTAGTCCTAAACGATAAAGATAAAAAACGTCTGTAAAAGGATCACTGGTACATTTTTGTTTGACCCTTTAGGATCATATGAACATTTTGAACATTTCATCACTTTTCCATCCAACGTGAAAAAATACATTGCAGAAAGAAAATGTGGAAAATAACATTACAAGACTCGATCATTTAGTCATTAGGGAGACAAATATTCTGTTTAAGCTTCAGTGCTGATGGAATCATTAAGATATGCTCAAGATGCTGTTTAATGTGTGTGGGCGCAATGACACAGCCGCTGGGGCAACAACCAGCAGCTCCATCAATATGCAGGTCAGGAACCAGGTTTCCAACATTTATCAGTGCTTTATTCTGTGTTTGCAAACAGACGCATGGAAGGCTCCTATCTGTGCAGCATCATTTCATTTCATGCATATGTTACAGTTGCCATTGCTATGGTCTGTTTA
Source organism: Jordanella pulchra (assembly GCA_034780135.1). Lineage (NCBI taxonomy): Eukaryota > Metazoa > Chordata > Actinopteri > Cyprinodontiformes > Cyprinodontidae > Jordanella > Jordanella pulchra. The sequence goes on along the minus strand of JAUZNJ010027395.1, from coordinate 12,338 downwards.
TCTAGAGCGGCGTACACTGTGAGTGTTTATGAGCTACACTCAAAGACTTTGTAAATCCACTTCGCACGTCCCACTTTAAAAATCACCACCAAGCAGATTTAAGCACTGATTACTGAAATGAATCAAAGCAGAAGAGAGAGGAGGCTGGTGAAGATAATTACTCAAGCTGGCAACAACTAAACACATCACTTGGGATTGGGATTAATCTGCCTAAATGTGCTGTTGATTCAGTTTTGGAAAGATTCAGCATCTTGGGTTAGATCACCAAAAGAACTGTAAAGAAAAAAAATTTAACTAAGAGTTTAAAGACCAAGAACATCACCCAGTTCAATTCAATTCAGTTCAGTTTATTTCATTTGCGCCAATTCACAACACATGTCATCTCAAGGCACTTTACCAAGAAAACTGAATGAGATCGTTCAGACACATTGGTTTCTATGTAAGGAAAACCAGCTGATTACATCAACTGTTTGACAGCAATCCCTCAGCTAGCCAAGTCTTAATTAAATTAGATTGAAACAAAAAATAAACAGTGGTTATGTTTTATAACATTTTGTTGTTTGATATTTGTTTTGTTGTTAGAAAAGATAGAAGGATTTGTATCTCCCTAACTTGCCACACTGAGCTGACAACTCAAATAGCTTCAATTCCACCATCAGATCTGACAAACTCTGATTTTAAAAAGTTAGTACAGATTTTCAGCTGGATTTTAGTGCAGACTTTGATTGAGTCTTTAATTTGTTTTGGTCCAAACCACAACACTGCATCTCCTCTTATGTATTTAGAATTGATGCTGCAGGGAGCTGACCCTCCACTCCACTGGTAAATTTTTTGGAGGATGAAACAGGTTCATTTAGGTATTTAGCTCCATCCATCCATCCATCCATTTCTGTGACCGTCTTCTCTGATCAGAGCTCTTTCTCTGGTTTCTGATAAAATTAAAAACTGTTTTTTTTATATAGCTTAATTTCCTAGAATGGCTGTCTTATTGTACAACTAGCAGTTATGTTGAAGTTATGTAGAGCCTAACAGGCATGACCACAGTCGGCCCTCGAGGGCCCCTGTCCTGCAGGTTTTAGAGGTTTTTCTGCTTCAGCATAGCTGATTTTCCTTGACAGCTGATTAACAGGCTTTTGCTAACTTGTAATCATCAGAACCAGCAGTGCTGAAGTAGGGAAACCTCTAAAACCTGCAGCACAGCGGCCTTCGAGGGCTGACTTTGGGCAGACTTGACCTATAATTTAGATGTCAGCATTTTGGGTATTTTCCAAAAACATTTTTAAAGTTGTTCTTATGTCTGCTTCTTGGCTCATTAATGACTTTTTAAAGCATAATCTACTTTCATATAAACTAAGACAGATTTATGAACTTATAATAGGTATAATTTACTTAACCTAATGTAACCCAGGTTAACATATCTCCCATTAATCATAAGCCTTTTCTTTAAAAAAAATAGCTATAAAAAGCAAAAATAGGAAAAAATGAATAAATATACAATAAATGTCTTTAACTGATTACAAGCATAAAACAATAATAATAATAAAAAACATTATAAAAGTTGTATTATATGATATATTTTATTTACTTAAAACCTTGTAAAACAGATTTATTTTGTCAAGTGTGAGAAAAAAAGGTCTTTTTGTGGCCCATGTGACCAGCTCCAGCCAATCGCGTTGCTATATTTCCTAGCTATAGAAGAAGCAGAGAGAAAAAAGAAGCTAAATAGTCCTGCTGTGAAATATAAAAGAAAGTCAACGACTACAAAAACTAAAGCTGCTGTCTGGAGACTTTTTCTGGTTTTTTTTTTTGAGGAGGAGGAGCTTTCTACATTTTTTAGGTTTTTATTTTAACTGACTCTGTTCGGAAGTGCTGTGTAACAGAACTGGACTTGGTGAGTTAAAGAGTGTATTTTATTTTCTGTGGAGGCTGATATTTGTAAGATAATTTTATTTCATTGAAGCAAAAAGCTAATGTAGCACATTTATGTTGTGTTATGTTTAAAAACGGTGAAAGTAATGGATGAGCTGGTGTGGGTGAAGCATGTCCCCCCCCTCGCTTCATGTTCAGCCGCCAAATCGGCGAGTGTATTACTTTATTCAAAGCAAAGTTAAAAGAACTTTTGTTATGGTATGTTGGTTATTAAACCAGGCCTTTAAAGTTCTGCTGGAAATTGGACCGTGAAATTCCGAGTTGATTACTGAGTAGGACCCCGCTGGCGAGAAACAAGATGGCGAGCCGTAACCCAGGAACCCTTTAACCGCTGTCTAGTAGGAGCTACGCCCTCTGCTGGACATTGCTACTCATCCAACTGCTATGATCGGCCCATGTTATTCCTGCTGAAGATAGCGGTGGATTAAGAGAAACGGGATTAACCCTTCAGTATCGTCAGAAAGAAAAGACATTGATTTGAGGCACAAATTATTCGCTCTTTTGCTGAATTTTTTCTGATGCGTTTTATTGTTTTTAAACCAAATTCTCTATCCATTGTTATTGTGTGGAATGAAAAAAAATGTCTGTTGGGTTATTATAGAAACAAGATCAGGAATTTAAAACAACAAAACCTTTAACTTCTTAAAAGAACACTAAATAACTAAAATATATCTAAAAGGATTTAAACACACAAACTTTAAATTAAATAGATTAACAGTATTAACTTGAACTTAAATAGAACCAAAACCTAGGTTTAAATAATTAGTTTCTGTTAATACCTAACATTAGGTTTACATTTCTAACAAGGATTAAATATTCTTAAAAGGAAACTATTCTAGGTTGGATTTCTGTGTCATTGTATGTCAACTGTTTGTAATATTGTTATTTCTTTTCTTCTCCATCAAATAATAAGCCAACAGTTCAAACTCATTTTTTGGGTCTGTGGTCATTAATGCACTTATCATTGGTCCAATTGTCCATTCTATTAACTGTACACACATTGGGGTGTTACACTAACAGAAATTTTATTTAATTATTTTATTTACATTTATTTAAGAGATGTCGGATGCTTTTTCTAATTAACTACATATTATGACTTGGCTGAATGCTAGAAGTGAGTTGCCAAAAAAGCTGCTTTGTCTGACATTTGCAGCGGGTTATTTAATCCTAAAAACCACACTGGTTAACTGACATGTTGGTAAAAGCATAAGATAAGATGTACCTCTTTAAAGTAAACACATTGAGCCTTTCAGCTTGTTACTGTTGTGTGTTTTACCTTGAGTCTCCTCATAGTAAATCATTTTAAGGTGGACTTTAACAGCTAAAACAAAACATTTTTTAATGTTTGACTTTAAGGCACATAGTCAACCACCATGATTTTACGAATTTCTACCACAGTAGCTCACTCTTGTTTCATCTCTTATTTTTGGTTTTAGTCTTGGTTTTTACACCATTTATTAGCAAACGGAGATGTTTTGGGTATGAAGGCTGAAAGTTCGGTATTGTGCACGTGAGTGAACAAGGAAGTAATAAAACCCCACAAATTTCAACAAAGGGAAAAGCAAGAGGAAACGTTCAAGATCAAGTGTGAAAAAAAATAAATGCCTTGAGGGATAAGAGATGAGTAGCACTAAAAATACGATCTAAACCTTGGTGTTAACTAAAGCAGCAGCTGAAGCCTCAGAACCTGGTAGTTGATGGATGTGTGAGTGGGTACTGCCAGCAGACGGTGATGGTGTTAAAATGTTCAGGTCAGCAGATTAGTACAAAAATATTAGATTCAAAAAGGACTAGATGAACCCCATCAGGATGGTTGACAGGATGGTTTATACCACTTTATTTTGTCATGGCCAGATGTTTTAGTTCTGTTTTTTAATGGTGCTTGACTGAGCCCCTTCAACGTAATCACAACAACAAAAATGCTAAATATTTCAAAGCGGTTCATTTCCCTTAGTTTGGTGTCAGCAGTGATCCTGTGACTCTGCAGATCCTTATTCAGGTTGAATAAACTGAGGTGAATCATTTAAAATTCATTTCTGCTCAGTGTGATCAGTTATTTGAACATTAGTGCTGCGATATTCCAGGAGATAAAGTGGTTTTTGTCACGGTGTGGTTTGAATATCAGCATGCTTTACTGTAGTTGTCTGATAACAATGAATGTCACAGGGCTCCATCTGAGTATTTCATGGCCTTTGCTTCCATATTTCCAGCTGACTTATATTGTAAATGTCACATGTTTCTTTATGACTAGTAATGAAAACCCAGAGGAGGAAGCTTCAGTTGGACTTTTACATGCTCTACCAGCCATAGAAAATCAAATCTATTTCACTTTGTAATTTTGCTATTTATTTTTTCATTTGTCTTCATTCCTAGATTTGCAAAAGTTATATGATGATAATGTGCAATTTCACTGGAAGGTGATGAATATATTAAACAAATAGAACTGGAAGTTATAGTTAATTAATAGGTCATTCAGAATTAAGGGTAAAATCAATAAAATATCATTAGTTAAATTATTATAACTGTAACCTGCTTAATACCACGATTTTTTAGTCTTTAACTCATAGTGGGGTCCTGGACTGGCTGTTAAAATCCAGGATCCTTTCACCAAATTAGATTATTAGATTATTATTAACAGAGGTATTAATCATCAACCAAGAACATCTATCTGTTAATTCAACTGTTACTCAAGAGGAGTGATTCTGGCCTGAGTGATAAATCGTTCATTGTATAAATTAAACACAAACGACTGCAAGTTGAAATATTTGTACGTTTAATAATCAACAATCTCTAAAACTAAAACACAGAAAATAAGCACAAGAAAACAAATAAAAGGGAAAATGGGGTTTTAACAGTTACACATTAATAACGGATTAATGTGAAATAGACCGTGATGCATTCAAACCAATGAGGTTTCATTCAGTTTTACAGTGGAGAATGAATGACTCAGAATACATTAACTGTAATGAAGCTAAAAGAGAATGGGTTAGCTTAGCTCAGGGGTGTCAAACTGGTTCCAGAAAGGGCCATGTGGCTGCTGGCTTTCTTTCCAACCAAGCAGTAGCACACCAGACTTCATTCATCTCATCAAGTCTCGTTCAGCCTTAACATGATGACTTAATGAGATGACTATAGTCTGGTGTGCTACTGCTTGGTTGGAAAGAAATCGAGCAGCCACACGGCCCTTTCTGGAACCAGTTTGACACCCCTGCTTTAAGGGGAGCGATCTTAATCAAGGTTGAAGAGAGTAGAGCAGGGGTCAGAGCCGGGATGTCAGATGACAGAAGAGCATCCAGTCCGAAATCCAGGATCAGGGTCGTTATGGGAGCAGAGATCAGCAACAGGAGATCCGATGTCAAAGAAGTATCCAGTCCGTAATCCAGAATCAGAGTTACTAGGAGGCAGGGGTCAGAACCAGAAGGCACAGAAACAGATCCACAAGGAAACAGGCAAAAACGAGGTCTTGAAGGGGAACGGGTTGTAACAGGCAGACAGGCAGAAAAGATGCTGGAAAATTCTCACCATAGGGCTTGAAATAATCTGGCGTCAGACTCTGGTCAGAAAGAGGGTTATAAAGGCTGATAAAAAAGTGAGTTACAAAAAAACGGAATGAGACAAGATCTACATCAGACATCCCAAACTCGGTCCGTTAATCGCCTATCAATGGAAAGCAGTTGTGCTGAAGCATGAAAACCTCTAAAAGCTGCAGGATAGCAGCCCTAGAGGACCGAGTTTGGGGATGCCGGATCTACATGATCTGAGAATGATGGAGTAAGAGATAATGGTGTTGCTTGTAGCTCAAAATATTGTCTTAATTTACATATTTTGTTTTCAATAAGTTAATAATAATAATAGTAATCATAATCATAATAATACAAATAATATGCTTGGTGCGAGGTATTGCTGAAGAGTAAATTAGTCATGCAATCACCTGGTTTTCCTTAGAAACAAATCTTTAAACCAATCTGACTGTATGATATGGTTGAACTGTCTATAAATAATCTTGGTATGACATGTTTTGTGAATTGGCGCTATAGAAATAAACTGACTTAAAATTATATATGAGGAGCTGATATCGGAATAACCTCAGCATCTTTTTAAAGATAAACAACTTCAAATAGGTGTGTGACACAAAAATATTATTTTAACTAATAAATTTTATGTTTTCATCTCATACATTCAAATTTTTTGGAAAAGGGTTCTGATTTCCCTGTTTTAGAATAGTATAAAATTGATGGAAGAGGAGAGAGGAAGACTAGAGGAAGATTGATGGGAAGAAAACTAAATAAAAGTGAATGCTTGTGTCTGGAGGAATAGGAAACATATGTTTAATATGTGTTAGAGGTGCCTAGAAAATGTAACTTGAAGCTTCTGTGGTACTTGGACCTGAAATTAGCTATTTGATGTGGACGTTATGACCACGCTACTGAGAAATGTAACTAAACTAGTAACGGCAATACTTGTAACAAAGGTACAGCCCCAAATTTGATATGATACCCATGTTAATTACAAGGATTTGATCAAAAAGTCGACTTGACGACAAATCCACTTATTTAAGCTGAATCATATTTGGAAAACTTAAAAAATTATATATTGTATTTTTTCTCATGATGGGTTTGAGTTGTTTAGCCCACATGCAGAAGACCACGACAGGAGGGAGATATCAGATTTAGAGAACTAAGAGTGATGGGAAACGCCCCAGTAGCGGGGACCAGAGAGCACCAGCTGGTGCAGAGACTGCAATCACTGAGGGAGGAAAACAGAGCGGTAAGTTCAAGTTCCGTGGGAGCGGAGAGTACTGAACTGAGTGAGTCTGAGTATTTCCTTACGGTAGGTGATGAACTTGGTCTCAGCGGGAGTAGTCTGGATGATCCGGATTAAGAGCCTCTTTGTGGTCCAAGGAGGAGAGCGGTGGGGGAGCGACAGGTCGACACAGATCAGACGGAGAGCCAGAGGAGATTTCAGGGCTGTCCGATAGGTTAGAACCAGGAAAGCAGTGATACAACGAAGGAGATGAGTCCAAGAGCTCGGGAAACCAGTGGTTAATTTCCACAGCGTCACCAAGAGATTCTTTGAGATCTTGAGAGCCGGTTAGATCCGGAGGATCCAGCAGGACGCAGGATTACCTGAAGGCAACAGGGAAAGACTGAAGGTTAGTCAAAGGCAACGAGGAGACAGAGACAAAACTCTGAAGGCTTCGTGGTACCAAAACAGGCAAAACACTCGGCTCCAACCATCTGACAGGGATCTCTTCTTATACACCAGCTGATGAGGCTTGATAGGAGACAGCTGTGCAACAAACGCCAGACCGCACTCCATCCCGGACCAGGTGCCACCTAGTTGAGGAAAATGGCAAAGGCAACCCAGGAGCAGGGCCCACAAAAGAGGCAGAAGGACCCGGAATCATGACATTTTTATTTTATTATTTTGATATAAATTGGGGCAGATATAGTAAGTTTTACTTCTTTCTGCTCCTTTTAACAATACATGCCGACACTCTGCCCCTCTGTTTTGCTCTGTCAATTGCCTGATCAGCACTAATTAGGGTGTGGTTGAATCCTTCATTGACATTGGCTCTTCCCTAATTACTTGGATAAGCTACAGCTAGGAGCTCTGGTTTAAAGGCAGTTCAATGTGATCATTCTGGAGGCTTATCTCTTCATTCACACATCTCCATACTCAACTGATGACTCTACTGCTTGGTTCTGGATGTTGCAAACTTCAGGTATGTGGGACTAACAGGGGAGCCTGACCTGTAGAAATCAAGCCTCTGCCAGAGGATGGGGTTTAAACAACAAAGTGAGATTAGATTAGAAATGCCTTTATTCACTCACAGTGGGGAGAAATGCAACAGTAGTTAGTGGGTGTGCCCACGTTATTTTAGTAAACAAGAATAGATTTTACATAGGGCTGTCTTTTGTTAGCCTTACTCATGAGTTCTAAATCAGCATCTATGCTATGGTCCAGGTGTAAGAAGCTTATCATGGTTTACTATTTCACAAGTAATATAGGATCTATTTAATCAACAATACACCAGACTTTGTTTGTGATGTTATAAAGATGAACAATTTGCTATAATCTGAGTTGTATTTGAGATAAATATGGTAAATGTAGAACATTTACATTACTTTACTAATTTGTTTAAGGTACATCCAAGCACATTGTATGCACTGTGGGAGAAAAAAACATTCAAATAAAATTAAATGAAGTTGAAATAAAAAGGGCGGGGAAGCTCTTTCCTGCTGCTATTACCTTTACTTTGCCTAAAATCATAAATCGACTTTCATTATCTTGCCCTCAATTGACCACAATGCTTAATTTAAACCATGTGGCATTCTTGGATGTGGAGCATTTTAGCGCAGGAAGAGTTGGAAATTGCTACGGATTTTTGCAGGTAATATCAATGCAGTCTTTGTTTATCTTCGAAAGATTTAAGTTCCCTGATGCCATGTATAGGTAAAAAGATACAGCACAGTATACAGGTACAAAAGGATTCCTGACTTTATTTGTAAATATTAAGGCTGTTTTTCTCTGTCCCTTCTCTTTTTCATCATACTGTATTTTCTTTCTCATCCTTCACCCTAACTATCCCTTCACTAGAGAATCTGTCTCAAGAAGCTCAACACTTGCTCTTTCTGACAAAACAATAGCGGGTACATGTTCAGCAAAAATGGGATCAATTAGAGCCTCTAAGCTGGTACAACAGTATTATCCTTTAAGAGATGTCCCCTAAAGCCTGGACACCACAAATCTAAAACACACTGAAAAGCATTAAGCCATGGCAATATTGAGGCACCAATTAAATAGTATCCTTATATCTCTGTGCACAGGAAGCTCTAATACACAAAAGCTCTGGTACCTGTGTCATACTTGCTGCTTTACTTGCTGCTTTACTATGCACATTATGTAAGAAAATTAAACTAACTTTAATTGTAAGAGGATTTTTTTTCATGTAGTTTTCCAGAGTGGACTCTGTGTAATGCTTGGCTTCTTCTTGTTAGGAGACAATTACAATTAAGTATCTAATTAGTAAATACAGATGAAAGAATATGATTACTTAATCCATTGAAATACATTTTTTTTCACAGTCTGATGTTTTATCAGATTTAAATTTCCCCTTTTTCTGGAAATTCTGTGATTCCAAAGGACCCAGGTCCATAAATGAGGCTAAGGGCAGGCAGGTGAAAATGAACTGTCTTTACTGTGGAAAAACTGTGATGAACATTAGAGAAACCAAGGATTTAAGAAAGAGAAACCAAGGATTTAAGAAAGCTTGACGTAACACACACACACATCTCTGCACATAAATGGATTGCCTGCTTACTGAGAAAAGGGAGGGATGATTTACTGATGCACTAGGACTCTAAGGGCTTAGAATACACAAGGAACCAAGGAAACAAAGACTCAGAAACCAGAAATGTACAAAAACACAAACCAGAACAAAACCCAGCACAAGAAAGAATCAGGTTTTCAACCAAGAGGGGACAAAGAAACTCAGAAACAGAACAAAAAGAGAACAGAAGGTAATTAGAACACAGGCCTCAAGGAGAAACAGGTTTAAAAATAAAACTAAAGCCAAGCTCTACAGAAAATAACATTTATTAATGACTTAGATTCAGCATGGAATATAAATATTTGAGAACACCATAAAGAGCAGAACATATCAGCTGATATTTTAAAATTAAGCAATGAACGGAAAATGTAATGTCAAGAGAAACAAAAACATAAATCAAAACAACAAAGTCCTAATAATTAGGGCATGTTTTGTTTAGCTCAGATTACCAAGGTTATTTCTATTTGCTAAATGACAGTTTTTCATAGAATTCTAATGACTTTTTTAGTATTCAAAGTCACACCTACGTTGAGATTACCATGTGCTGAAACAATTTAGGATGCTTATACAATGTCTTAGCTTTCTAAAATGTTAATGCATAAAATTTGAGTTAATTGGTGGAACCCTATGAGTGTATTTTAAGGCAACACCTCAAACAAACCTCTTCCTTCTTTGATATTAAGAATTCATTTTAAAAAATCAGACAAGATATCAGGATTAGAATGATGGAATTTCAGGCCCTGTTTCTGTAAGTAATGTAATAACACAGAATAAGTTCTACTTCCTTTCAGAAAGCCAGATAGCTGTTATCAAGAGTCAAGTTACTACCACAAGTTAGAGGTTAGTATTTGTTGACCTTATTCTGAGACCATCGCACATTGGGCTGTGACCTAACACAAGAAAAGTGTTGATTATAGCCATTTCTGCAGCCTGCAGATGTTGGAGAGAAAATAGTCCATGTCATTCATATATATTTGAGTAATACCGTTTTTCATGAATCAATAAAGATCTCTGTAAAAGTTCACCCGGTAAATTGTTCATATTACACAATGAGGACAATTTCTTGGTGCTTCACTTCATTTCTAATGTCAACAGCAACACAGGTGGCCATAAGGTCAGTCCTAATTTTACCTTACCAAATTATTTATGACGTCAGTCCTTGTTAGCAGTGGAGAGTGTACCTGTCTCTTATCTCTAATACAGGGGATCTGTTTTTCTTTAATGAGTTTATCCAACAGTTATTCATACACAGGACCCCTCGACACAAACCCACACATGTTGCCACACTATCCTTGTGGAGACTTTCTATTAACGTCCATTTATATTGCATTCTTTTCTATGACCTAACCTTGACTTCAACCATTATTAACACACGCTCCTTAGTCCTAAACCTGACCCCCACTCCAAGAAGAGAGCTTCTTGTCATCGGAACTAGTTGTTGGGCCCCACAAGTACCTATAAGTCCCCAAAATTTAGCATATTTCTTGGAACATGTCCACACAGGGCAACAAAAGCGTGGCCACACACACACAAAGACAAAAGTGCATGTAGAAAAGAAATACAAATTTAGTCTGTATCTCATACTTAGTCATATAAACATTATTTTTTCAATGTACATGGAATTGGAACTAATATCGCAAATTCTAAATTAACTATAAATCTTAAACATTGTCTTACATAAGAAAAACAAAACACTTGTTTACATTTTGAAGGAACAAAAAAAGTAAACAAAACATCCATATTTTCATTTGGCTAACCATAATTTCAAACAAAGAGAGGTAGCTACTTTGATTTAAAGAAGATTATTGTTTACATGTAAAAACAGCAAATTTGCTCTAAAAGATAAACATAGACAACAAAGAATGGCTTCTGGCTAATATATATAGTCCAAATGTGGATGATGCCAACTTTTATTATAGTCTCTTTCTGGTTGTTGCAACTGGGACTGGTGGAGCGCTTCTGTTTGAAGGGTAATCTAAAAGCACACTATACAAATAGTTAGACAGGTTCCGGACGTCATCTTAGTCAAAACACTTATAAAAGTATATGAAAGATTTTAATTCATACGTATGGAACGCCTAATTGTTCAAAAATAGATTAAAAAAAAGATTTTTGGGATATAATTTATGGAGCCCCTAAAGGGACACTGAAGGGAAATTTTAAAGAATTAATACTTTCTCGTGCGCACCAGTTTTAGTTTCTCGTGCACACCAGATATTGTCTCTCTATATTAGCAGATGACCAGAGGCAGAGGTTTGTGCATTTATATTAACAAAGCTTGGTGCAAAGACTCTGCTACCACCTAGAGTCACTGCCTACAGAATTTGGAGTTTTAATGGTCAAATGCAGACCTTATTACCTCCCAAGGGAATTCACTTCGATTATCCTCACTGCTGTGTACAACCCCCCAAATGCTAATGCCAAGCTAGCCATGAAAGAACTCTATGAGGTCTTTAGCAAACACCAAAACAAACACCAAAACAAACACCCCGAGGCTGCATTTATTGTTGTGGATGACTTCAACCACTCCACCTTGAAGACAGTCCTCCCCAGATTCCACCAACATGTCTCCTACCACACCAGAGACGACAAGACCCTGGACCATGTTTACTCCAATCTGGCTGGAGCTTACAAGGCGACACCCCTCCCCCACATTGGACAATCAGACCATCTCTCCCTGTTCCTCACACCTCAGTACTCACCACTCATCCAACGTGTGAAACCCCCTGTGAGAACAGTAACGGTGTGGCCAGAGGGTTCAGACGCAGTGCTCCAGGACCGGTTCAGGAATACAGATTGGAATACTTTCCACCACACAGACTTGGATAAGTACGCCTCATCTGTACTGGACCACATCTTCACCACCATAGACTGTGTCACCACCCACAAACGCATCACCATGTACTCCAACCAGAAACCCTGGATGATCCAAGATGTTTGTCTTCTGCTGAAGGCCCGCAACATCGCCTTCAGGTCAGGGGATGCACAGGCCTACAGTGCAGCCAGGGCTGAGCTGAAGAAGGGAATCAAGAAGGCCAAGCACCACTACAAAAAGAAGGTGGAGGATCACTTTTCC
>JAUZNJ010027384.1:0-16615 GCA_034780135.1 Jordanella pulchra | reverse complement strand
ATAAACCTGTTGAACTTTTTCCCGTTGTCCGAGTGGTGTTCTGCATGTGGGTTAGATCTCTGAAGCCCACCATGACAGGCACCAGGAATAAATATATAGCTTACATTTATATGGTTAGCAAACATGTGCAAATTTTAGCTGTAAGAGCTAAAACTATTCATTCAAACTATAGTTTTTGCTAAGCAGTAATGTTAAACCATGCCTTTATGTTTTATTGGATATCCAGAGCCACAGGTAGCAAGGTTTTGATTTTATAAATGGGCTTTTATGGATTTTTACTGCATTCATTCACCACCAACACTTTAAGAAGGCTCACACCTTTTGGTTCTTAGAGGAACTGGAGTTAACAAGAGCTGGAGAGAAAATCCAACTATACACAAGAAGGAGCAAGATTTTTCAGTTCGATTTGAGATCTTCTGAAACGAGTTCTGAAATAAGACAATGAATGCAAAAAAGCTGTAAATAAAAAAAGAGAGTGGCGCAAGAACACAAAGCCATGCCATCTGCCAGCAAAAAAAACACATACTCCAGCACAACAGGAATCTGATCCCAATCGCACAGCATAATCACAGATACCCTCTGAGACTCCATCTACACTCTCCATCATGTGATGTCAGCTGTTTAGAGCAGTGCGGTGACACTGGCTCCACATGTTACTTAGACATCTTTATGGCTTTAGAACTAGTGTCCCCATCCCCACGCCACCAAATGTGATTAAATGAATAAAAACAGAGCGCTTCTTTTGAAATATGACAAATAAAAGCAACTTTTACTGCTAATTAATAATAATTAATAATTAATAAGGATTTGTTGCTTTTGTTCGTTGCAATCATGTTAATAATCACTGCGTGTCTGCTAGTGTAAACACATCTGGTTATAAAACCTCAGCTAAAGCATGGTCCTTGCGTCTGTTTCCGGCAAATCAGCTTTTCAAAAACAACAAAGGGAGACATTCAAAGCATACAGACCCATTTAACACAACACATGTGTACCATCCAGGGATCCATTATACAAACTAGTGGCTATTATATCCTGCTTGGAAAAAAGCCTATCAGAAGTATATTCTATAGTCAAAAGTAGTTTGATTCTTCCAACACATGATCAGAGCAGAAAACGACTTTAGGTCGAGAAAGGCGTCCAGTTTCTATTTTTTCAGTCAGAAGAGTAATTTCCAGAGTGAGCTGAATGGTTGTTTACTTCAGAAATGAGCATGTGTGTTGTAAAGACTAGTTACTCCTTGTGTGATTTTAAAACCGATGGTGTGCTGCCCTCATCTGTCCTATTATAGTACTACAACTGCAAAAACAAGCAAAAAAATTTACAACAAACATTTTTCTTTTTAGCGTAGCGAAACTTCATAAGTAAGTAATATGTGCTTCCTCTCAAATGTGTTACATTGAGTGGGAATTATTTTGTCAAGCTTTATTTATACTGAATTGGTTGTGATAAAACATGGACTCATTTATATCATCTTGAAAAAAAACAGTGGTTACAACAAAATTTGCACAAGACCATCTGTGGAAGCACAACATTAGAGAACCTTGAAACAAATTGACAAAAATAGCAGGGGATCTTATGGTGTTAAGTATTAACACCATGAGATGGCATTAAGTAGCATCCAGAGGTCCAGCGACACAATTTGAGTGATGGGTGGAGTGACTTTTGCAGTGTTTCTAAAGTCAGGAGCAGCACTTTTTGAGGCATTGGGAAATATGAACTTTTCAGATAAGCTGATCCAGGAGCTGTCTGGGAGACAGATACAAGCAAGCCATGATTGCTCCTGCAGAGCTGTCCAGATAAAACTATGAAAAATGAATAGATGTAAAGGGGTTAAAAGTGTTCTCATCATTATTGCTCCATTGGAATATTTTCTTACTGAACTGTGGGTAAAAGTTTTGAAATACTTACACTGTCTCAATATGTCAAAACCTGTTGATGGAAAATATTTGGTTTTACATTCTTGTACTTGCAGTTTTACCAAAAACCTAAAAAAAGGTTTATTTTTGTTTTCAGCCACTACAGGCAGTGAGAAATTCATGGCAGCCTTGCTGGCCCCTTACATCTATGAACAAAAACATTTTTTAACCTTTTCTTTTGTTTGAAAAGAAATACAATTGTATTTAAGATCCATAAAATATTTTCCTAATGTTACTTTCTTTCGATTATCCACTGCAGTATTGGGGAAGTACCCCCATTCAAACGGTTATGCAGCTGACACATCTTTAAAGTTTATCAAGCTGCTATGCATTAGACTCGCTGCACTGCAGGTAGAGACAGGAAAATACAAAATTGAAATGTCCCCCTCCTGGGTCCTGGTTAAGACAGTGGCTCCATCACTTTAACATCTAAACGGTATGGTGGTTCTCACCAAACTGCAGGAACAGCTTCACTTTTGATCGCTCTCACCTTCAGAAAGTCTGCTTTCTTTGCAGGCGACCACAGTTTGTAAGCACTCCGAGTCACAAAAACCTAGCAGTTACTCTCAAGGATTTGTTGTCTTTCCTACATGAAGTTATAATTAAGGCCAGACCAACAAATATTGTTAGGAGGTTGCAATGTTTTAAATTTGACTGACATGACCAAAAACTAGAAAGTTTTTTGACCATAACACCAGGAAAAGTATATACATGGGATCAGTTGCGACTGAAGCAGGTATGGAAAGCCAAAACTGCCATATGTTTAAGAAATGACAAAACAATGGGTGGGGAGCTCTTAAGATTTTATCCAGCCAATATTTTGCCCCAGCCAAGGCCTGCCTCCTGGCACTGACACCTGCCTGTATAAGAGGGGTCTTCCACTCCGAACAAGAACCGAATATTTACTGTAAGTTAGGTCAACATCATGATGATCTGACGGCACAAAAGATGTTTTGAGATGTACTTTCTCACTTTAAAATGTTAAAAGTACTTTTTTCCAACTCATGAAAACATGTAAAGCCAAACCATTCTCTAGATTGCAAGGAAAAGAACAGGTGAGCTCAACAACCAGAGCACTGAGCATCCAGAGCAAAGAATGTCCAGCATCCAGAGGGTCTAACTTCAAAATGCACTAGCTTCTAAGTTGAAGTGTTGGATGCCTTTTTTAAGCTGAAAATTCTTCTGATCTAAAAGAACCATATGAAGATCCAGGCATATCATTCATCATTCTTCTGAATAACACAGCATGTCAGGAATGACGAGTCATCCTGAGGAAGAATTTCTCCGCTGTGAGATCAATAAAACTCATCTAATCATCTAATCTAATCTAATCTAGACAAGGAGGGAATTTTGATTGGCTGCAACAGGTAAAGACATGTCAACACACAGAGAGCCAATTGGGACATTCAGTTTTAAGCTGCCAGAAGTGGGTCAAGTGGATCGAATGTTTTGAACTGTTTCTTCTAGCTAATAATTTGAATTCTATCTCTGAGGAGAACAAGGTTAACATGCCTATTTTATTGTATGAGAGATAAGGCAGATGATGTGCTCCACTAACTGAAGAGGACAAAAACACGTACCAAAGGGTGTGTGACGACTTCCATTCTCTTTTTATCGTTAAGAAAAATGTGATGTATTAGCATGCTAAGTTCAATATGGGCAGACAAGAGGAGCATGAAACCATGGATGCCTTTGTTACTGCAAAGTATGCACTAGCAGAACCTTTTAACTATGGAGTGCCTCATGATGAACTGACTCGTGACAGGCTTGTGGTGGGATGGCAAGATAAAAGGTTATCCGAATACATGCAATTGGACACTGGAAAAAGTGAAAAATATTGCAAAACAAAGTGAAAATATGAGGTGGCAACAATTGATAACATGAGGACAGAGGATGGAATATCTATTGATAGAGTGTTTGCATACAGTTTTAAGCGTGCCAAGATCAAAACATAAAGCCAAGTTACCCAATAAAGAGAAAAGTTTGTAGTGGTTTAAATGTGGCAGTTTTTCATCTCATCCCACTGTAAAATGCCCGACAGAGAACCAAAATTAAGTCAGACACAGCAGGGAACAATTAGAAAATTTATTTCAAGAATTTAGCAGATGTTGCAGGAAACCGCTCAGCAGTAGAGACAGGAACCTCCTCTTATGATCTGTGATGAGAAGAGGAAAGAGGTTTTTGGTTCCTCTGGAGATCTCAGAGGAGTCCTGACATCTCTGCGGGCTGGGATGACTCCGAGAGCAAGTTTAGTGGCCCTTGTTGAGACTAGAGAGCAGAGTAATGCAGGCATCTGTTAAGAAAAGGAAAAATGGGAAGAAATTGAGGTGTTTGGTCCAGTGGCAGAAAAAGGGTCAGAGCTGACAGAACAGAGCCAGGCAAATGGATCCAAGGGAAAGGTGAGAATCCGGAACATTACCACAGAAAAAAAGGTCAGAAACTTACAGGCAGAATCGGACTTAGGTCATGAGACTAGACAAGAGGCAGTAAGCTGAAACCTCTGTGAGGTCAGAGAGTAATGGGAAGAACAACTAGTTGACAGGCCACAACATAACACCTAAACATGAGAGCCCTGCTAATGGGGAGAAACGTAATTTATGTTGGGCAAAGGAAGACAATATGCTTCTCCATTATGAGGCACCTGCATACTGCACTTTTAGGTTGTCCTGCTATTCAGAAGCTGGAGCTTGTGACTCGATCTGATGCCATAACTACAGACACACTAAGGACAAGCTACCCAAAGCTCTGCAGCTGTCTTTATGCGGTGAGACAACTATATGTCATTAGACTGAAACCAGAGGGTTACCTTTTTTAATTAAACAGATCCAGAAGGATTCATCTTCCATTGATGGGCAAGGTTAAGCAAGAGCTGTCAGACATGGAAAGTAGGGGTGTGATTTTTAGGGCTGAGAAGCCAAATGAATGGTGCTCTAATGTGATGGTGGTGCCAAAAAAATGGTTTCATATGTAGATGTAATGACCTTAGAAACTAAATGAGAATAGAATAGAATTCAACTTAATTGTCATTGCACTGTCGCAAGTACAAGCAAAGAAATGTAGTTTGCATCTATCCAGAAGTGCTATACAGGATATAGATGTTTATATACAGGTGTACAAGAACGGTTAAAGAATAAAATAAAATGTTCTGTGTAAATATGATATGAATATGGGAGCTATATGCACATATTATACAGATTATGCAGATTATACAGAATATACAAGAATGTTAGGAATAGATTGTATATGTATTAGAAGCTTTATAATACAAGGTAGATAATGGTACATAAGGGTCATGTATGCGTGTGGGGGGAACAGGTCGTGGTGTGTGTGTGGCAGAAAAAGGCAGAGCCATGCATGAGCTAAAATATTCAGTATATTAGATGCCAAAATTGAGTTACCTTTACAATACCTTTGAATTAAGGTATTGTAAACTATACAACTTTAATCACAACTATTAGTCTTGATTTTTATTTTTTTTAGCTACACTTTGGAATAGCCTTTGGTTCTGAGCCTTTTCAAAAGAATGGTAACTGAGGTCACCAAGGGGTTAGAGTGGGTTGTTTGTCACATGGACGACGTGATGGTGTGGGAAAAACACAGGAGGAACACAAAAATTGTTTGTATAAGGTCCTCCGTAAAAATCCAAGACGCAGGTATTAACACTGAATATTGATAAATGGGACCTGTCAAAGCAGGGTGTGACAGTTTTGGGGTACATTATTTCAGGTAGTGGAGTCACTCCTGGCCCAAATATGACTGATGCTGTGAAAAAAAATTGAAAGAACCAACCAAATGTAAGCAAACTGTAAGTAAACCATTTGAAATGTGTGTTTATCTTGAGCCCTCAGTACTTTATTGGGTTTTCCTTCGCATACTATTCAGCATTGGGCCATCAGTCTGTGGTTCTGTTGAGATAAAGAGAAAGCCAGATTGCTTTTATAGCAACCCTATGGTCATACATTCTGGTTTCTCTTATCTTCCTCTTGATCACGCAGTACTCCTTATACTTGTAGGGACAATATTCTGAGATGGACTTCCTTCACCCCAAACACCTCTTAAATTGCTTCCTGGTGAACTCCGTTGTTAAAAACGATGGTCTCAAACTTAAAAAAGTCGACCTTCACATCAGCAGAACTAGGTCATGGGAGAATAAATCTCCACATCCTCTGGCCCTTGGCTGCACCTAGAAATTTAGTCAAGAAAAATTTATAAAAAAGGACCTGTGACAGATGGCAGTCAGTTTGGGGAAGTGGGCAGGGACAATATACAGTAGATTCCATATAGATTTTAGATCAAGCTAATATGTTAGCCAGTGACGCACAGTTACACCATGGTCATTGAAAAAGCTAATGATACCTTTGGCAGTTTTGACCAGTACCAAGTTCTGTGTGAAGATAATATCAACATCTCCATAAAGTTTGTCAGCAGAGGGAAGCATGAGGGTTAAAAAAATACAGCACATGGAACTAAGAAATCCCTATGGACTAACACCAGCAGATGACTAAATCAGTAACAGTGGGAACGTCTTTCAAGCAAGTTCCATTCAGGTTGTCTTCACTCCTCCTTGAGGGTTTGGGATCTTAATTTCCAGACAAAAACTGAACTTTTATCCCAAAAGTTCAATTATTTTTCTCCCAAGATGCTTCCAAGGTCTCAGTTTATGGATATGGATTCATCTGTGTAGAGTGTCTCTTGATGAACTAATTGTAACCTCAGTTACCTTCTCCTTATGTTCTGACATATTCTTGAACGGGTTTGACAAACCTCTGAAGGCTGTGGTTATCTCTATTTTTGGTGCATCTTTGCAACCTTTACCGTCCAGTAACTTTCTATGTATATGCAATGATCCAAAAGAACAGCTTGTAATGATATTTAATGACTTAAACATTCACATTTCGAGCAAAATGTGTGCCCTATATTGCCTTATATGTGTCCATGCATTTATCTGTGTATGTGTTTTTTTTAATCCATTTTAGAAAGTAGGTTCTCTCTGGGAGAGCGTTTGATTAACCAGACGGGGCACATTATTCTCCGTGGTTCTCCTGTAAGCTGTGATCAAACTAACGTAGGTTATTTCCTCATACTTCAGAATCCAAGATAAGGTATTAGCCCCTGTTTTTCCTCAACAGAGCTTGTCTTTCCAGCTTTTCACATCCTCGTGGTCGTTGCCAGGATAGCCGTCGATAACATTGCTGTGGCCCCTCCTCCCTCCATTTCACCGTCACTACAGCTGCTCAGTGAAATTCCTGCACTCACGGAGCTGCGACGCCACCTGTCAACGCTCAGCTTCTCAAGTCTTCCACAGACCCACTCAGTCCAGCTGTTGGTCCACCGGTGAGTAGTTTTATTTTGCTTCCTCTTTGCACCAAAGTTTATTTCAGCTAAAAGAATAAACTTTCTTCTTTCAGTAGAAAAACACCTTTCCGGGGCGTCTGAACTATTCTACAAGGAAGTACGTGTAAAACTCTTTAAAGTTTATTTAAGTAATTGCATGTGTGTATGAGGTTATATTTGTTGCAGGAAGTTTCAAAATAACAAAGAGGAAGCGAATGTTTTCTTAGTGGCAGGTGTTTTGTTTAACGGGTTTCTTTCCACGATAACTCACGGTGTTTATCAGTTACATCTCTGCTAATTTTTCTTTCCATTTAGTAAACAGATGTTGCCTCTGTTATGTAGGTTTTTGAAGGGTCCACGACTCCGACTTGTTAAGTGGATATTCTATTTATAGTTCAGCTTTTTAAGTAACTCCTCCTCTTTTCCGTCACTGCAGATGATTCTCTTGTCGACATGTATGATGTTTAAAGAAGGTGAAGTAGATGTGTTTGTTTTCTTTACTTGTTAAGTTGTCGTTTATAACAGATTTCACTTCGCATCTTGCCCCCATGGATTCCTGCGGGGCCATTCGGCGATAAAAAGTTGGACTTTATTCGACAGAAGGCTGGGAAAAGTTTGGCAAGTCAAACTTTTGAAAGCTAAACAGATCAGGTGTGTTTGATTAGATCCTTGCTTAAATTTAACGGGTCCAAATAATAACAATAAAGAATCCTCTATCTATTCTAACAGTTTGTTGAGGGTGACACGATATGATGTGAGATGATTGTTGTTATATAGGTCATTGCAAGAGGCTCTGCAGATTGTGGTTGTGGTTAGAACTATACAAAAGTTTTTCTCACTGTGGTTCTTACCATAGCGGTGTTAACTTCTTTAACAGCTGCTAAATGTGTCCCAAAACCGATAAGGTCCGCATGCAAATCGTATTGCTCCTAAAGTTAAAGACAGGAGCTCAGTTAAATGACAGTGTAGCCTGTTGTGCTGAAGTTCCACTCAGGGCACACTTTTCAAGTATTAATCTGCAAAGAGAAATGGTGAAACAAAAAATGTTTTTAAAATGTTTCTCTAGTTAAATGGCAATGTGAAGCTTTGGACCTTAAGGTAAGCTGTGTTTTCAGTAAATGTAACAAAAGGTTAAGAAAGGAGTCAGAGTTTTTTTTTTTTTTTGGCAGGTATGTGTGAAACATTTCTAGTTTTATTAAAGTATCCCAACTGTTAATCTATATTCACTCATCATCCTGCCAAAATATACTTTTTTTTTTTTTAATTTTACTGATTCAGTCGAACCTCAAGTTTTTCTAAACCCTTCCGTCTAAGATTTTGAAAAGCATTAGGTTTTAAGGGTAACATTTAAAAGTTCATGTTTTAGTTGCCTTTTAGTTTTTCTATTCTGTTCTTCTGTTGAAGAATTCACGTTTATAGTGAATGCAACACAGCTTGCCTTAGAGAAGAAAAAAAGACTACATCACTCTTTCCCAACAGCATTTTTTTAGACAGTTCCTTTTCTTAAATCGTCATGTTTCTTGCTCACTCTGACTTGTTACTTTTTCTGCCTCATGAGGCTTGTTGTGCTTGCAAAATATTTTGCTTCAACCAGACCATGACTTGCTGTAAAAAAAATTATTTGACACATTGTATTACATCTAGAATTTATGCTTTGTAAAATTGATCTTGCAATTCAGTTTGGAACTGAAAAGATTTGAAAATACTAGACTTTGATTTTAAATACTTTTTAGATGTAAGGATATTATATTATATTTGCATTACCTGTAGTTGAGTGCTACCTAACCAACTTGCTCTATTCATCTCCCTACATGCATGGTTGCCTTTTTGGTCCTTTGCTTGTTTACTATAGTTGCCTTCGTATGGGTCATCACACACCTTTTCTGATTCTAATGGATTAACCAAGCATACTCGGAATGCCATGGTGGGAGGAAATCTTCCAAACCAGTGCACCCAGTCTACCTAGAGAAAAGCCCTGAGTAACATCAGTGAGTTGATTAAAGCAAAGGTTTTGAGGTTTACTTGTCAGATATTGTTAGCGTCAGAATCCAAAGGCACGCCACACTTTTCAGAAGAATCAGACAGTCGTTTATTATTTATTCTCCCTCAACTTCACAGTTATAACACTACCATATCTTGTTCTTTTTATAGACAACTCACAGTTAAATACATCATTTGTTTCTGATTCTAACATGACATAACCCAGTTTAAAAAGAATAAGAGTTCTTTTGCAAATGTCTTTTTTTTTTTTTTTTTTTTTTTGATTCGGTGAAAGAAAAGTCCTGTTAATTCTCTGTACTGGACCAGAGGTTGTAACTAAAACCCTCCTCCTGTAGCTTTACATAGGTTTCTTCTACTAATTACAGAGGTGGTTGCTAAGAGATGACAATCTGTGACATTGCTGAAAGCCTCGGTTCCCCAGCAGTCTGAAGCTCCACTTCTCTGGGCTCCCTTTGCTCCAGCCCTCTGTCTGTAACTGGCTCATGTGAAGGACATAGAAACACACTTCTACAACAAGACACTCACTGATACCATGGCGGCTTTTACTTCTCCATGTCCCGACATCAATACCACAGGCTGCAGCATGGCCAAGACAACATGCCTAGGAAAAGGTAGCACCGAAAGCATGTATGCACCAGATCTGACGAGGAGCGGGAATTTGGATGTTGAAAAGAACACTATCCTGGAGAAAACTCACGAGTTCTTCCAGATGTGCGACATTGAGAACAAAGGCTTCATCAACCGCCGGGACATGCAGGTACGGCTGCTGGTTCAAGATTACTGTCAAACTCCTTTTAGGCTTTAAATGTTTTGTTGTTTTAAAATACACAGAAGAACTGAATGATCTACAAAACAGAAGCTTGAAATAAAATTGAAAGGAAATCTGTAATTAATCAAACTGGGAAAAACTCCTGGTCGGTTCAGTGTTTGCTCTTTCATTGGACCATTGTTACCTCCCTGTATAGAGAATCACTTTAGAGATTGTTATGGCTTTGTTGAAATCCACATCACCACTTCAATAAGAACATAATGCAGGGATGTTCTGTGCGCTCATTAATGATGTCAGACATGACCGTGATATTGCTGCGCGCCTCACTCAAAGAGACATAAAAGAGACTGAGAAACACTTGGACACATGGGAGCTTTGTCATTCAACCCTCTACCTGCATTATTGTGCAGATTCACTGGTCCATCCGATGCTCATCCAACCCTTTTGATGAGGCACTTCAGCACTCTGTGTCTAAAGAGCATAAATACAAACAGGATAAGCTTTGATCTATTATTCAGGATAAGGTCCTGGGAATCAGTTGGTAATTAAAAAGGCCTTTGAGTTCTGCTGACAAGTTTATATATGACCAAACTGTCATTAGATGCTGTGCAAAATGTTTAATACCTAATATCTCATTAAAAAAACTACTTTAAAAAGCTATTTATATGAATTATTGTTATTTTGTTTATTAAACTCTTTTCTGATTATTATTTGATTATTAAAGCACATGTTTATATTAAACAAGAAAAATCTGAGTAAATGCAAAAAACATTTATTCATAATGACTTTATAAAAGGAGGAAAAAGCTATTCAAACCAATCTGGTCTTATGTATAAAAGTAACAGCCACCTAAAGCCTATAACAGCTTGTGCCTCCTTTAGCAGTAAAACCTGCCATCAGTGAGAACTTGCAATCAGGTTTTTATATCATTGTGGAGGAAATGCATCCAATCCAGATTGCTTAACTGCTTTAATTCAGCTACTTTAGAAAGAGTTGCAACAAGGAAACAACCGGGCAGATTTTATGCAAGTGGTTTCCTGATACTGCTGGTCTGACACTGTTCAGGTCTTGGTATGGCTGGTGAAGTTGAACTCAGCTTTCCAAAATGTTTATTTTATTGACGACATTTCTGGTATTTGGGCCAAGTTGGTTTAGAGAGATTTTTTTTTATATCATTGAAATAGGTCATTGTTTGGAAGTTGTTTTTTTTCTATATTTATTCAGGGTATATTGTCTACTAAAATTTGTTTATAACCTAAAATATTTCAGTTTAAAGAATTTTCTTGGTTAGAATATGCAGATTTTTAACTTTGCTATGTGTAGATTGTCTTTAGAGGTAATTTTCCCTACCAGGACCTCCAACAGGATAGCTTTACAGGTCTGCTCTGTGTTTGTTTAATGGGCATGCCTTGAAGAGATAAGACTCTTCACAAGAACAGCTGGTTGCCTATAGCAGATGGTATTGGTTCTGTTTAGCTCCTGGATTCTAAGGGCGCCTTCAGTCAACACTTCAACAGAGCAAACACTGTATGAAAACCAAGCTGGTTACAAAGGTGTGGCATGTTGATTGTCCTTGACACTGACCCAAACAATGCGTTTCAGGTTTACAGGAGGATCTCATTAAATCTTCTAAACTTGCAAGGACATTTAAAACGTTTTATGGAAATAACTCTGTAGTTATGAAGAGATTTGTCCTTCCATTGTTATTAATAAATAATACCATGATGCAGCAGTGACTTTCAGTGGGCTGCAGATCTGGTGTGCTTGTCTATTTAGCAGCCAGGTTAACCTTTATTGAGGTCACACAATAAAGGAGAAAAAGAAGCTTTTTTTTTTTTTTTTAAATACTACCCACTACTGCACATAACTCGCACATGGTGGTTGTTATAGCTACAGAAATGTTGATGTCCTTGAAATCTGTTTAAAACAAATATTTTTTTTTTGTTCTTTCTGACAGAGACTGAATAGTGAGCTGCCTCTTAGTGCAGAGGAGCTGGAGAACGTATTCGATACGCTTGATTCTGATGGCAATGGATTCCTCACACTGGAAGAGTTCTCCTCTGGTTTTAGTACGTTTCTATTGTTTTGCAACATTAATTATGGGATTTGACCCACATAATCTTTACTAAGATCTTCATTTATTTATTTATGCATTTATTTTTATATTCTTGCAGGTGCATTTTTGTTTGGTCGTAGGATATCTGTAGATGATGTCATGGGTGAGAAAACCCCCAGTAAAAGCCTCCCAGAGGTTCTATATCAGTCCCAATGGGAAGAGGGTCCAGGAAAAGGAGAAGATGACGAGGAAAAGCACTTTGCTATGCTCATGGAGAGCCTTGGGGCCAGCAGCATCCTTGAAAGGTGAGTACTTCAAGTGTGCAGGCTGGTGATCGTTGGTTGTGACTGTCTGCTGAGTGTGCTACATTCTCACGGAAATGGCTTGGGACTACAATCGGCTTCATAAACTACTGAAAACTACAAGATTCTGCACACAGAACAGCTTCTGTTTTACCTGTTAGCGATGTCTCTGCTCCTGTGTACTTGTACTTTCTTCCAATTGAGGACATTCCTGGTGGATTTTACAAGTGAGGACTTTGATTTAAATTGAGGACTTTTTTTCTTACTGGTCCTCACTATGTTGGCTCGTACTAAGGACTAGGTTGTTGGTGAGTTATGCATTGAGGATGAGGAATCTATTATTAGTAGTTAGGTTTAGGGTAAGTGTTATGGTTTGGTGTAGAAAATAAATGGAAGTCAAAGAGAGCATATGCAAGGTCCTCACTTTGTAGTTAAAACATGTATTTGTGTTTAAGAAGTATGCAAAGACTGACAAATTTGTGAGGAATTGTAGTAAAGCCTTTTGAAAAATCTAAACCTGGATATTTTCTCAAAATTTATCCTGATCTGTTAAGAATCACTAAAAAGCTCTTTGTGGCTCCTTTTGGTTGCCTTTATGTGATGCAGGACCGGACAATACTTTAAGATGAAACTTTTTTTTTGTTTTTTTTTTGTGGAGGCGGATGCTGCTTTTAAAGATCACATTGGCTCTCTCTCGCATGATGGGAGAGAGGATGACATCCGTGATCATTTCGGTTTGTGCAGCAAAAATTGATCTTCATTTGGTTAAGGAAAAAGCTTCAAGGATCTTTAACAGCAGAGGCTTTGCTACTCATTCCCTACTCATTAGAATGGTTAAAAAAAAAACAAAATTCTCTTATAAAATGTTTTTTTCCAATTTGTAAATCTCATGAACCACAACTTATACTCCAAGTGTGATTTATTGCAACTGTACTAGAGTTTCTAACATTTACATTTTTTTTCTTTTTTAATTCTATCAGACTTTTAATTTAACTGTACCACTGCAACAAAGTTATCCAGTTTTCCTACCTCTCCTGACTCAGTTATGCATAAAGTATTCCATGTTGCTTGAGAAATCTTGCAGTTACAGGTCAGTGGTCCTTAAACATCTCCAAAAGCAGTCAAGAGATCCACGCTGACTCTGTAAGTTAAAGTTCAGAGCAAAGTCCAGCTGAAAGTCTTAAGCTGGAATTTTGCTATTAAGAGGATCTTTGTTCAATCTACCTGATAGTTTTAAGTTTAGAATTGCAAAATGTGAATAATACTATTTGAATGCCATAAACTTTTTTTTTTCTCAGCACATTTGATGAAGATGTGCAAAGTTTGTGTTATATTGGCCAACATCTCTTATCAAAATAGGAGGATTTTGCTTTTAATGCCTGATCTCTACATGCTACTTAATAAATATTTTCTACTCCCATCTATGTGTTCAGTCCTGCAGAAGTGCGGAGTCTGTGGGCCCAGCTGCGGCGGGACGAACCACATCTTCTGATAAACTTTGAGCATTTCCTGGCCAGAGTGACATCACAGATCAGAGAAGCTGACCAGGAGAAAAGAGAGATGGAAAATGCTCTTAAAAGGTGTGAGATGTAACGATATTCTTGGCTTTTTCTGACACCAGTACTGCTTGGTTATTGTTAGTTTGCTGTGAAATGTTGATTTTAATACAAGATTAATTCCCTATTTTGCATATTAATATTGAATTCTTTTCGATATACAATCAGAAAAGCGGCAACACATGACAATGAGATCCATCGCCTGTATGAAGAAATGGAGCAGCAAATAAAAAATGAAAAAGACAAAATTCTACTGGAGGTGAAAATTAGACAGAAATAACCTCCTTAAAGTTTTTTTATAATCTTGTCAAGTGTTTAATATTTCCATCATTCTTTTTATTTATTTTTTTGTGTTTTTTTTATGTGTTTGAAAATTGTGTTCAAGGACTATGAGCGATTTCTGTCACGGAGTAAAGACCTGGAGCTGCAGCTGTCCAGCAAGGAGAAGGAGCTGGAACACATCTTCCAAAAACAGAGAAAGGTCAGCGGGAACATGCAAAGCTTTATGTTGGATGACTTTTCATTCACTGTTTCTAATGTTAAAACTTGGAAAGAGCCATCTAGTGATATCGGAACAACCAACGCAGTCTATTTTACTATGAACATCACTGTAAAAGGTAAAAATCACCAAGAATCTTTGAAAAAGGCATAAAAATTGAATTTGATTAAAAGAAAATTGGCAGCACAAGAAGTCAAATCAGTAACGGCTATCATGAAATAGTGTTGTCAGATCATCTAAAAGCTCTGAAAATTGTTTATCCAAAAGTTTTTGTTGTTTTTTTTGTTTGTTTTTTTTTTTTTTTTTGTTCGAATATATCTGGTTTCAGGCTATTGGATCACATGAACATGAATTTCATTTCAGTTGGAGCGTCAGTGCCAGGAACTTCATAGTGAGCAGCATGAGACCAAAGTAGAAAATGTGAAGCTGAAACAGACAAATGACGATCTGGCTCGAGAGCTGGAGCTCGTCAGTCAGGAGCTGACTTTGGCTCAGGAACAGCTGAGTTTGCTGCAAGAACAATCTGCACGTCTTCATGAAGAGAAAGAGATGTAAGCGATCTTTAATTTCCAGGAAAATGCTGAGAATCAGTCAGTTAATACAATCATCTTCTTTCTTTCGACTTTTGCATTCATTCTTGCTCCCTTTTTACACATAAATTAGTTGTTTATAAGCTGCAGAAGATTCACAAAGTCATGCTGTCTAGTTGTGGTCAAATTTATATATTTAAATGTGTCCATAATCTCCAGCAGATAATTTGCAGCCGTATATAGTGGAGAAGATTATTTTTTTTTTCTTTCTTCCTTTTTTTCAGACCATGTGATTCGTTATTTTGAAAAAGTGTTGGCAAAACAACAGATTTTTTTTTTTAGTATTAATTGTTACTTTTTTTTTCTTATTTTTTTTTAAACAAACCCCCTAACATAAACTTTAATCTGTCATTAAAACTGATTCCTTTTTTTCACTCAGGGAAATATACAGACTAACTGAAGGACTACACCGAGAGCGAGCAAGCCTTCTGAAACAACTCGACCTTTTAAGGTATGACTGAATAAAATAGCTTAATCAGAAACAAGAAACCTGATTTTACATGTTAATGGCAACAAAAGACTTTTAAAGTTCTGTCAGTGTTGTTTACCTTGCATATGTTATCAAACAATGTTGGAGTGACTAAGGAAGCATCTCTTCCTAAATATGTAAAAGACAGATGGAATATGAGGAAGGTTATAAGCTAAAAAGGGAAATGTTTATAACTTGATAAATATGGAGTTCTATTTCATCCCTACTGACTGCCAGAGGGCGGTGCTAAAAGCACTGAATGTTCCCTTCGTGCATGCGCTGTTCGAGCAATAATACCAACAGTCACACCTGTGACATATCGGATGATCAATTTAGAGGCTATATAGCATGACGTCATCCGAGGCTCTGTTCCTCATTTCTTCTCGTGTGCTGTTCGCTTTGTATGGCATCGGCCTTTTGGATTTCTGGATCCTTTCACCGTCGTTGGACGCCCGACTGCCTATTGGCCGGAGTAGTGGTGTATCGCCCTCCTAGGGCTGAGACGGATCTTCGTTACAGGTAGCCAACGGTGTTAGCCTTTCTACGTTTAACGTTTCGCTCTAATTGGTGACGGTAGCGTCTCGCCCCCTCTCCCAATTTTAGCCAACCTTTAAGCGGTTTGGTATTACTTTGACTGGTGACGGCAACCTTTTCCCCCCCTCTCCAAGTTTTATTGGGTTTTCGTTCCGGGTGGTGGCCACAAGTTGGTGGTGGCCCTTTTTTCCTTTTCATCCTGTGTTATGGACATCAGCCCCTTTGTTGCTATTTTTATTGTGATTGGTGACGGTAGCGTCTCACCCCCTCTCACAATTTCAGCCGATCCGGTGGTGGGCTCGTCTGATTTTTGTTTGCTTCTTTAATTGGTGACGGCATCGTTTTCGCCCCCTCTCCCAATTTTCAGCCGATCCGGTGTTGGCCTCACCTGACTTTTGTTTCCTGCTTTGATTGGTAACGGCAGTGTTTTACGCCCCCCTCTCTCAATCTTGGCAAGCCTCCTGTTCTGAGTTTTGGCTTGAACCACGTGTTGAGCAGCGTGATTGGTGACTGTAGCGTTCTCTGCCCCCTCTCCCAATTGTAGTCTGCTCTGTCTGCCTGTGGTGGGACTCGCTTCAGTTTTGGAAAT